>JACXGJ010000547.1:0-36256 GCA_016801105.1 Esox niger | reverse complement strand
GGGTGTTGTTACCTGCGGATGGTAGAGAGCTGGGCTTGCTGCTGAACCTCTTCTGCAAACACCTTGAGCTGCTGCTGGAAGGGCTCCTTGTGGTAGTTAGGGTGTACGTTGTCATAGTTGGGCACCACAGGGGACAGGAACTTGGGACAGGCGAAGCTGAACAGCTCCTCAAACACCTGCAGGTCTCTGAGAGGGGGAAGGGCCAGGGAGACGCCTGTCAAGTCTCAAACACCAAATGGACCTCACCTAATATGTGGTGATTAAGTTGGACTGTCCTGCTTGGACCAGGATTCCCAAAGCTCTGTTCGGGTCTCTCCATGTGTCAAAACCAGCATGGCGATAAAGGTTTGGAAAAACCCTGGCTTAGAGTAATCCAATCCTGTCAGATCTCCCCGAACGGTCGATTTTGCATTGGGCTTAAGAGCCCAGGTCTCCTGGTTCCCACAGTGTGGTCGTTAGCCCCGTCTCTCACTCACCCCTTCTGCATGCGAAGCATCTTGTCACCATACTTCTCCCTGAGCTGGGTGTGGATGCTCTCGTCAATGCGCATGGGGTACATGGTTAGGGCTATGGCAAGCAACCCGTGCATCTGCTCGTTCTGCTTGTTGATCTGGAGGACCAGTAAGAGCAGATGTGACTTAACCGACCATCAGGGTGCGTTCTTCTTAAACCCAACACTGCCTTGAAGGCACAATTACAGTTGTAAAATATGGCTAGACCTTTTTCACACTTGTGGGAAGCCGTCAATCTAAAATGCTGAGTAAGAAATAGCAACTCAGGTAATACCTCAGTATTTACAAAATTTCAACAAATGTGCAGTCAACATCTTTGCATATTTTCAATGCTACAGGAACACAGTCACTGACCATCTCATATTTGTAGGTGGACCTCTGGAACATGTTTCTTGTCCTCTGAATGTAAAGAAGGATGTTGGCAAAGACACGGATGGCGTCCTGGTACCTCCTCATCATCAGATAGGCAAAGCCCACGTAGTAGTAGGTGGTGATCTGGCACTCGGGCACACGAGAGTACATACTCTGTAGAAGAAATAACTGATTAAATAGAGGGAGGGGACTGGCTTACTAATAAGAGGAAATACATTGGAGAAAAACAGGAATTAAATCAGAGGTCCAATCAGGAGTCCTTCATTTGTAGGTCTGTATATGTTTTACTTGAAATGGCCCAATCTATCAGAGAATATAAGCATGATGGTCTTGCAATACAAAAACAAAATATCTTGAAATCCAATCAATTTGGAAAAAGGTATTTCATTAACTGGTATTTTTAAATGCAAAATGTGCAAGATCCCCGATCTTCACAACCGTTTATGCTTTTGTCACCATTAACACGTTTCTTTGAGCCTCAGAACCAGAGTTAGCTCTCGACTTGAGCGGAAGCTGTCACATTCATTTGCAACCGTATACGATAAGCTTATTTGGCACTTGACTTGTGCTGGAGTGGTCCGGAGCGCTTCGCTAACTTTTTGCAATATTACCATGTAGAGCAGCCTATGCATTCCCGTTGTGAATGGAGCACTTAGGCTTTCAACGACGACATGCCGTTTGTGCGTGACCGGGGTGTAACAGCCCATTAGTGCTAACGTTAGAAGTCTGCGTTGTTCCAAATTGGAATATCTACAAAAACAGCAGTGCCTCTCCTCAGACCTTTCTCAAACTGATCTAAGCGCTGTGCATGTACGAACCTGTTAACCTTGCTTTTAGCATGGTAAGTTATTTTATGTTGTGCTAGCCTAAACTAGACATTAATTTCATGGCCAGTTGCATTTCCAATAAAACATTATAACCGCATAACTAACAACTTCTGTGCTGAGCATAAATAAATTACATATCTGACCCTGATTAATGTTTGTGAATACATCTGTGGTTACCGTGCCTGCTTTATGACTTTGTCTATTTAAGTAATCTAACTTATGGCATTTGGAAACCATTTAATAAAGACACAAATATTTGGTTGGGGCCTAACACCTATAAAAAATACCTCAAAAAGCAGGATTTGATGCAGTGTTGGATAACATGCCTGCAGCTCTCCAGAGGGGCTGATGGGTGTTTTAAAAGAAACTGAGTCCTAACATAATGGTAGAACTACTGGATCATAGACCAGCAACTTTCTCTGTAGATTTACATGAGATATCAACAGATTCTGTCAGTCATTGTGAAAATTTGAGGAAAGAAATTAAAGGGCCATAACATGCTCAAATGGACCAACTTTGAAAAAGACAGCTCCTGCCCTTATGTAATTTAAATCCAAGCAATATCCATAGTTTAAAATAAAACAATGTCTAACATAATGCACTGCTCTTAAATTGTTTGTTTAGGACCAGATTTGAACACATTCTAAAATTGCAATTTATCACAATGAACTACAGATGTTTATGCAATTAATTGCTATTATTTGTATTGTTTTACAGCACTAGTAAATATCTAAATAAGATAATGCAGGGTTTAAAGGAATAACAAACAACTATCATAATTTAAACTCAAATTGATTTTAGAATAGCTGCACATGGGACAGCCTCTTACCATTGCTGCTTTGAGGGAGTTATCAGAAAAGGTTGCCAAACTAAAACTTCTGTTTTTGCCTGTCATGTTTGACAAATATAATGTTGTTTAATTAACATCTAACGGCATACGCTACTGAAACCATGCCGTATTTCTTATAAGCTGATTTCAAAATACACTCCAACTTATACCGGTGCAGATTCCAGAAATTATAGCAAACCTTCTTGTTGAGCTCGATGTTTTCCAGAACTTTGATAGCCTGGTAGTAGTCGCCCAAGAGAGAGTGCAGCCTCAGCAGCCCCACCAGGCTGAAGTATCCCAGCATCTTATACAGGGAGTGACGACCATACTCTCCAGCCACACTCTCTGGATCGCCTGCAACATAGACACAACCGGCTAGAACCATGGACTGCCTCAACCATTCAGTGTTGATCATAGATGACAATGGAGGGGGGGTAGTCTGTAGCCATGGAATATGCTGTCTGTATTCATGACAAGACTAAGAACAAAAGGAGAATGAGTAGACATGTATTGTATTGATTACCTTCATCATAATCTGTGTTATTACCATTATGAATGCCAATGAGCCTCTATTAATTATTTTGTGTTGAAACCTGCCGAAAGTGCAATCCAAAATCCTGCTTAATACATAGATTGTGCTGCACAAGGCCAAAATTGCCTTCAACTGATGCCAGGATGATGAAAAAAAACGTTTCCAGCAAGCCCTGTTCTTGGACGATAGTCACCACAACACAAGGTACAAAGCCCAAAACTAAGTTATCTATGGGGACAGCTTGCTGATGGCTCAAAGCTTGCTTCTGTCTCTTCTGGTCCTATTTGGAGCAGAACCGAAACATATTGTTTCTCTGACCTAGAACCATGGTTCCCATCACAGAATAGCTTTCCAGCCTATTTTCCTGTGTGGTGACTTGTTTATCCTTGTATGCATCTTGAGCAGAAGACAATATTTTGGGAACTGACCAGGGGAGTATAAGGTGAAACAGCCACAATGTGAAGTTAGAACACAGCCCTTTCCTCTCGTCTTGATTGCATGCAATGAATGAACTGAAATAATCAAATGTTATCAGTATTTGAAAGTATTTAAGCGTTTATTTTTCCCTCATATTTCAATTATGTAAACCCAAAAACTAACTAAATTTGGGCAAGGACACTTTGTTTTTGCCAGACCGCGTAAGCGGAGCTGGCTAAGAAGAGCGAATGTCACTGACTGACTGACTGACCCTTGTTAAATTGCATAGTGGTCAGTGAAGCGTACCTGCAAACTATAGGTCCCATGTTTGTATCTCCTCACAGACAAAGCAAAGTACACATTATGAATTATTCTGGATAGACGAAAACTTCGCTGGCTAAAACCTTCAGTATCTACATAATGGTACGTCTTGAATAAAATAGTTTACGGCTATGTTGCGACTGTTTCCGTTGGATTTTCGAAGTATGCATCCGTTTTGGGTCAGGATAGACAAAAAGATTTACTGGATACAATATACAGTAGTTGTGTTATAGTAAGCCTTAACTAAAAGTGTATACGGTTTTAGTGCGACTTTCTGGGATGGAAATTTACATCTTCAGTCTCATTAGAAATTGCTCAAGTCTTATGAATATTCCTAGAAAGATAGTAGATACCGGTAAGCATATTACTGGCTAATAAGCAGTTAAAACGGCCAGTGGCAAAAGCCATATAGTTCATAGACGCTATGATGGAGGTACATTATTATAAAAAACATTATTCAGTTTAACACAATGCTCAATGTTGTCTAGTGACTGCTGAAACGTGTAATGCTGTGGCGTAGTCACCAAAGACAGTGCTTCTCACGTGGAAGACCTACGTTTTATTCTATTGAGAGCAACAACATACATTTTATTTGTGGGCCGCAATAAAACTAAGTTATATAGTATTGCGGCTGTTTCTGGTACATTCCACGATTCTCTCGTCTTTTCGCTTGATGAAAAAGTGTGTTATTGTCACCTTTATTGATAGTTATTGTCTCAATGTCATTCACGAATGAAAGAACAAAGTACGTTGTTATGCCATGAAAGGAAATAGCTTTGGCAGACTCGCTAGCAATGGCTCAATTCTTGACTATTCCAGTAAGTTAGTAGATACTGCTAAAGCCTATTACTGGGCTAATACACTTAAGACAGTGGCAAACGCCATACTGTTTATAGACGATATTTGTTGTGGAGGTAAACTTAGTAAGAAACGCTGGCCAGTTTAACTGTATCAATATCGTTCACGAATGGCCAATTAGCTTTTGTAACAGCCAGTGGCAAATGTCTCAGGGTACACACACAAGGCTGTACACCACTCAGTGGTGTAGTGGTTAATGACACAGCCTTCCGTGTGGGCGACAGGGGTTCGAATCTCGAGAGGGCAACACTTTCTATTGTGGCCTGGCTGAACTAGGCTTGTCTGGTTTCTTGTTCTAGAGTAGGTGAGCACTAAAATACAGAAGTCCCTTCCATATTGTGTAGTGATATTTATCAATATTCAATGAAATGTGAAAAAAGAAACTGTTTTGCCATATCGCACAATTGTACTTTCAACCTAGCCTAGTTTATCCTCAAACAATATAGTACTACAGTACTCTAAAACTAATCATGTTGGTTAGCTCAAAACAAGAACAAAAGACAGACTTTTTTTTATTGGGGTTTGAAACTTTAAATCCAGATGTCTCTAAATTGGCCCTGGTCAGATGTAACCAACAGAGTTGTATTTGTTTTACCTCCACTGGTGTAGACCTCCAGCTGACGGTTGATGTTGCTCTTGTCGACGAGCGAGTGAAGAACGTTCAGGACACTATGGACGTTCCAGATCTTGGGATTGTTCCTCAGGAACTCAATCTCCTCCTCTGACTTTTTGGCTGTCTTACACCGATACTGGCTGAATGACTGGAACTGATCAGGGGAACAACAAGGAGCTTGTTATTCAAATTAAGTTAGAATTGCGGGTGCTACTGCGGCTTTAAGACTGTGGGGAACCAAATAAATGGCAAAGATGATGAGAAAATGACATGCAATTGCCACATCAAAGGCTTGGGTTACCAGGAGCTGCCAGAAGAGCTCATTGAACAGTGCCTTGAGGGTGGAGGCATTGTATTCCTATGGGGGCATAGCCATGACAGAGCAAATTATGGGCAAATGAACCTGCCCAGTAATTTAATACACGACTCGCATGATGAGATGGCAACTGCTCAAGCATTGCTCAGGAACCACATCTGTCTATGAGCACCTACTTTCAGTGTAGTTTGTACTTCCCATTTACTCCAGCAGTTCTTTTATTTTGTCAGATACCGGACTGTTCAATTACCTGATAAATGAACTCATCAATAATGTCCCAAAGCCACTGGTTGGGCAGCTCCAAGGGGGCGGGCCCATCTGCATCTGTTTACAACACAATGTATACATGCTTAGTGAGACAGTTAAAAAATTTAATATGATCATGTTCTGAGGCAACATATTTAGAACATACTTAGAATGTAGTTGAAGAGGTTGCAGTAGTTGTAGTAAGACTCAAATCTCTGGTCAAGGGTAGGTCCACCCTAATGGTCAAAGAACACAATTGTTTTAGGTTAACAAATTTAATCGTTTCAAGAAAAGTTGCTTGAAGAATCTGACAACTGCTACAGTTGAACTGTGTTGAGGACAGACAAGCATACATGTTATTACTTTATCTTCCTAATGTATGTATTAATTGCATTATGAACACCAATAATCCTAGTAAGAATTGTGTGGTTTGATAAGAAACCTGCTAAATTGCAATCTAAAATAAAGAGTAATAAATTCACTATATTATACTAGACCAAAATTGCTTCAGACAGTTCATTGACGCCAGGGCTTTATCTCAGCAAGCCCTGTTTCTAGGTGTGATTGTGGCTACAACACAAGGCGCCAGGCCTCAAACTATATCAATTGGGACAGCTAACAGATAGCTCCATGGTTATGTTGCTTGTGTCTTTTAGTCCTTCCATTTGGAGCAGAACAGGAACAGAACATTTATAACAGATCCGGTTATAAATTATAAAGACTTCAAATAATTATCAGTTGAAATGTAAATGTGTAAATGGGAAACTACGGTGGTTTTGTCTCTAGCTCAACCGGTTCAAGAGATACTGTTTTACGGATAATAAATGCTAAACACGCACATGTTGTTTTAGAGGTTTAAGCATTTAAAGCTGGGATAGACAGAACGTGTGAAACTTTTGTCTGGTCTCTATCATGAATGGTTTAAGAGATCCTGTTGAAAGGTTATTAAATTTTAATTATGCAAATGTTATTAGGATGTATGATAGCCTAAATATGTCAAACATAATTTGCTTGATCTTTGTAGCTAGAAAGGTTTAAGATTAAGATGCTGCAAGTATCCAATTAAAGTCCATAAAGAAATCAAGCTGGTCCTAAACACACTGAACTTTGAAAGGTAACTCTAGCTTAAACACTGCTGGGAGAAAGAAAAGATGGAGGAGGTAATCATTTGAAACTGGTGACTAGCTTCATAGGCCTGAGAAATAACCATAATGTCGAAGAGCAAACCTACAGCCTTTTCAAGTTCTAGCAATAAGAAGTCAAATATTGAACTTAGGGCTTTCACAGGTCTAAGTAATCAGTCTTTTCTTTTTTTTTTATGACATTGTTATAGACAACTGCACTATGATTCCTTTGGATTGAATCCACCCATACAGCGATTCTAGGTTTGACACAATGGTTCTCTTGCAGGAAGGATACTCACGCTCACTTTGGCGTAGATGTGTCTGTAGTACAACTCCTTATACAGAATCAGGAACACAGCATCTGAAGTCCGAGATCAAGTGCAGCAAGAACATTATTAATGACATGAGATACTTTTCTTGGCCTAGGGTGTGACAGTAGTTTAAGTTGCTGCCTTTGGTAGACACACACAAACACACCTGCAGCACAGCCCACTGGTATTGAAGCAAGCTAACTCCCATCTTTACTATTAGAATTCCCAATTAGTACAGTGAAAAAGAAACATTATTTACAATATTTTTTTGTAAAGCCAAGGGCTTTAAAAAGAGCTGTGCATAACCCTTTACCAACAAAGTTCATGATCATGTATAGTTAGGAAAGTTATTTGTAGGGAAACATTACCATATACGCACGCACAACCGGTCAAAAGTTTGGACACAGCTCAAAGCATTTTTCTCGTTTTACTATTATCCACAGAGTAGCATATAGTGACGCCTTCAGAAGTATGAAATAACACAAATGGTGATCATGTTACATCCGTTACATGAACGTTGTTGTTTTGAACGACATGTAATGGATTACCTTTACTCTGTTACTCCCAAACTCTGTACACTGCATATAGCATATGTCAATGCAATTTGCTTCATTAGACATGGAGGTCAGGCATGTGTTACATGTCTCTTAAGTCTGACTCTGGAGTGGGTGGATGCAAGTTGAACCTTAACAAATACCCGAATAATAGTAAAATTTTTTTTTTTTAATTGTTAGGATTGTAACAGTTATTAAGTAGCTTGATATACAATTCAGATTTAAGCACACTTTTCTACACAGTTGCAGCAGCAACTGTAATTATCAAAGTCGTTAATTTAAACTTCACTTTTTGTACTGGAACTTGTATTCCTATATTATTTTATTTTAAGTAATTACCTCTTCAATTGGATAGCTTCATATACTGGAATTATATATTCCCCTGCTTTAAAGGCCAAAAATTAACTTTTGGATATATGTGTTCAGTTCAGATTTTGGCAGTTGTTAGTAAAGTTGTACGGCAATCAGTTTAGTCAAGTCTTCATCATTGGTAAAGTTAAAGAAGGGGGTATTGGGTATTTATTCCCAATTTTTTACCATTTCTCCTACCGTGTCTACCGTGTCAACTTGCATCCAAAGTAAACTGACAGATTTACCATTTCCAACAAGGGAAGCAATGGCCTCAGCCTCTGGCCAGGGGGATGTCTTGAAGAAGCGGTCAGTCAGCTTGTTCCAGCTAAGAAGAGATAAGAATGTGGAAGAGGAAAATGTGTTTTCCAACAAAATATATATATGAGAAAGTATCTGAGTGAAAGTGACAGAGTAAAAAACAAAGAGGGACTGGCACAGAGACAAGAGGTTACCTATTCTCATAGACATCTTGGATTTCATAGATCTTCTGCTCGATGCTCTCACTTGATACACGGTTGGCCTGCAGCTCGTACACCTTCTGGTCAATGAGGTCTGAGATAGTCTTGTGGAAGTACTGGAGGAAGTTTTTAATCACCTCAGGGATAACGTGGTAGGTCTGCTGCTCATACTGGCGCTCATAGGCAAGGTCAGCTTTAGGGTCACCTACAGAAAGATTTAGCAAGGGAGAAGTTCTGGCGGTTTCCTTGGGAAGTAGCAAGAAGATAGTGTGAAGTGTACCTCAAAATTACAGATGATGTGAAACAACAAACTCACCAGTATGGAGATAATCATCATTTGTGTATGAATAAGGGTCATACTGTTGAAAGATTGAGAAGAAACCATGAAAACAATAATAAACAGTACATGTCCACTGAGGCCTTGCTCTTTAGGGAGCAAAATATGTCATGAATAGTTCATATCCATGTTAGTCGTAGTTATTCACTTTTTAAAACATGTTGAAAAGCCACTGCAGTTCAATTCAGTTCTATTCTTTCTAAAACGAACTAATGCCTGGACTGTAAAGGCAAAATATGTGGCTTATTATATTTTCATTCTGAAATGTATCAATGTGTATCTGATAATAAATCAGGATCAACGCTACCCAAAAAGAGTCATTTACGTCCCGGATCAAATACCTAGTTGCAACTACTTCATCACTCCAACGCAGCGTATGTCGAGTTTACGTTAGCCGGCATGCTGGTTTTTGCCAACGTGATTACTGGCTAAATAACTCATACAGGACTTACCTCATGAAAAGCAAATAGCATGTATGTGTTATTATTGAAATAAACCGCCTATTTCGCTAGCTATTTCACTAACGTTAGCTAGCTAGCGATTGTGTGGCAGCTTCAATGAAGCCGGGGCGGCTGGCTAACAATATGTTCCAGTCTTTCTGAACAGTAGCAAATTACATAAGTACTTACGTCTTCTGGTTCTTCGGCTGGGTACGACATTGTGATGTTAAGACACTTCCAATCTTGTTAAAAACAACAGTTAGTTTCAAGCGTATGTACCGCTATGTAGCACAACCGAGCATAACCACGCAGCTACCACTGGGTGGACAGGAAAAAGGAACCGGAAATGGATTTTGAGCAAGAACAATGTATTTGTTATTTTTTATTCTCAACACAATATAACGCAACAACCCTACGATGCAAGCCTCAATACACAAAACAGATTAAAATGCGTTTATCAATAAAGAGAATAACTGTAAACAATTCCCACTCACTAAAAAAGAACGGCCGATTTTAAGTATGATAAACTTAAATAACAGATTTATTTTCCCTATGTTGAGATGCATTGCAAATATGTTTTACTATAATATACGCATCTAATATATTAGTATGTACTAATACTTCAATGTTAACATCATGTAAAAAATTTAAGTAATGTGGCCCATGAATAAAGCTGGACCATAGATGTAATAATGTTACATTCCCCAAGGTGGCATGATTGCTGTGTATTTGTATTGGCAGCATAACGCTCGGACGTTGTGTTTTATGGTGACTACTTAATATGAAGACAGCCGATATCCTTGACCATAACCTTGGGTTGTTTTCCTCTCGAGACTTGGACAGCAGAATCCATTTTCTAAGAACTTCTTAAAATAACGCTACGGTCAACCGCCTGTTGCTTGCTTGGTTTATTATTTGTATGTTCTTCCTTACAGCAGAGACTTTGGCCAATAATTAATTCATTGAGCAATGTTCTTATAATGCAGTAAGTACAAAGTAATGTGGTTGTTCCACCCACCTTAAACTGTATGCATTGACGGTAAGTCGCTCTTTGTGTCAGCTCTATGACAAAATGTAATGTAATGTTTTCTACAAGCTATTAAAACCGTTCAATTAAGGATACCATTTAATTGAGCTTAAACACCCTGAAATGGCACATAGACGTGTCACATTGGCGTGTTGCAAGATCTGCCTCTGCACATTTTTTTACCACCATGACATTTTTTGCACGTCTTCGGACACTGGACTTCAGACCGCAGCTGGTAAGATTCCACGACCATTTTTGCAGCCCAATGATGGTTTGTGGGTTTGTTCAAATGTTCATGAGTGTTTCCTGCCATCAGTGGAATCTGACATGGTGCTTCAATATTACCCCGAAAGGCAGCCTATCAATGTAAGTTGATAGTGTTCATGGTGCAGGGACACAACCTAATAAAGTTGGTTTAATTTTCAGTTTAGATGTAGACCTCCCCATATTTCTATTGTGTGTGTGAGAGAGAAGCAAAAAAGAAAGAGCATCCGTTCGTGCATGCGTTCGTGTCGAGGGAAAACAGTTTGGGATTGTTGAAAAGAGTGAGGGCAAGGATGTGCGCGGCTCTCAGTTCCTGCTGTCATCTTTCATCCTCATACTCAGGCGCGACTCCCTACGCACTCCCCCGCCTTTACGCAGTGTGGTCCTCTCTTTAACGTGCCAGTCTCATAACTCATCTGAACAAAAAACAGAAAAAGATTACCTGTGGTTTAGGGAGAAAAGGAAAAAAGACGAAAGAAGAGAATAGCCCGTTGTGTTTGCCTTAGCTACCAGCAGCTGTAAGATTCCTCAAAACGTATAGGCTACCTGCGGACAAGGAACTGCCTGCATCTGATAAGGGATCTATTGTACATAAGAGTAGGGGGGTGTTGAGAAAAGTCGAGAGAAATCGAGTTCGTGTCTGTGTTTGAGAGAGAGAAAGAGAGAGAGAGAGAGAGAGAGGGAGGGGAAAAGGTCAGGACACAGGGGGTATATCCACTGCGAGAAATATCAGAAGGTTGCAGACGTAACGGAATTGGCAGAGGCGTGGAGACAGCCTATTACTTGTGATAAAATACACTTCTTCCCCACAACTTATTCACCACCTGAATTTAAAGGAGTACTTTGGGAATTGAATTGTTCGCACTTTCACAAGAAAATATTTTGGATATTTAAGATACAGTTAGTGTTATTGAAGATCAGACATTGTAGGCTGTAGGCTGCACTTTGGATCGTGCGTAATTTTCCTCGAGAGCTACCATCAGGATGCGCGTCTGCCCGCTCTTGCTCCTTCTCTGCCTCCTTTGCTCCGGGTGCGCTCAAAAGTTCTCGGCTCTTACGGTAGGATACAAGCTTTGCAATACTTTTTTGTAAAGTAAATGATTTGTCATAGTTTTCTGGTGTTCTATTTTGTGTAAACCATTAACGTGTTGTATAATAGGATTCCTTTTAAGAAAAGGATTTCGCTATATAATTTTTGTTTGCATTGTTATGTCTTGGGTTCTACACTTGCATCTTGTTGAACCAATGTAGCTTATAGATACTATTTTTATTTTATTTGGTTAAGATACATTCCTTTTTATGTTTGCGTATCTATCTTTTATCTTTATTAAAGCCACACTAATTGCTTGAAACACGAAGAAATCGAACAGTGTTTAAAGAAACTTCATCAACACCACATTTCGAATTTTCCATTTGAGTCCAACATCCAATTTTTATGAAAATTATCTGGATATGAGTTTCTCATCGTCCATTTCATGTACATTGCAAAAGCAAAGTGTACTAACAACAACTATAGGTGATGTGAATGCTATGGTTTCCTGTGGTCTAAATAGATTTACAGTAACATTTAGTTAATCCTTACAGAATCTCTGGATAAATTCTGGTCTGCAACAATATTCCTTCAAGGTGCATGTAATCGGTCTGAGTTTGTGACAGAATATCTTAGTGGATTTGATTTGCTCTAAAGGTGTCATGTGGGGGGTGTAAACTGGAAATATATATTCAGATTTCTTCTGTTACATGACTGTTACTGAAAGTTGACTGCCCTGTAAGTTTATATTTTGTACCATTAGTTAGAAATGTACTCCCCACACTGATATAGTATCTTTCTTAAAAACTACCAATGCATGCTTTTAGTAAAGGTACATGTAGCCTTTTTTCTGGTAAAACACTTCCACTCATGTGTGACAAAACTGACTAACTGATAGCCACACCCCCATAAGCCACTCCTGAAATGTTATTCCCCAGTGTGCCTTGTTTTAGATTGAATTGTAGGGTTACCACTGACTATATTTGTTAGTGACAGAGAGTTGTGTGGAAATGTCTCTCTAAGATTGTTGTAGACCTTCAGATAAGTGGAAAAGCTGTTATACCATTGAAAAGGGGAGGGAAGGCAGATTGGGTTGAGGAATTCAACTGCTCTTTGAATATGTCAGTTTTTGCTTCACGCTACTACCAGATCTACTAGAAAGAAATCCTACCTACACTGAAAGGTACTGTTTCCAATAAAGGATGATGTTTGAGAGCCAAGATTGTACTGTAACCACACAAAACTTATTTTGCAACAGCTGAAATAGCACATGATAAAAGCTTAAGTATTGTTACTTTCTATTTTAAAACAGTCTTGGACAAAATATATTTAAATTTAAAAGAGCATTTAGCATCAGGAATACATCTCGAATACAATTTTGTATAATTAAAATACATTACATTTATCATAGTATCTTATCTTTAAGAATACTTTACCAATATAATGTCTCTCATTTACAAGCCACATCAAGGTTGCTAATTCCAAAACTTCTGATGAGAGGATGTAGATGGATCTATCTATTTTATCTCCACAAATGTAATTGACTATCCACAAACATTGCTGGATTTATATTTGTAATCCATAATTTTTATAAATGCACAGATTTGTAACAGATTTTTATTACAACTGTTGCATCAGCATTGGTGGTTCAAGTTTTGAATATGTTGAATATGTTGCCATTTGTGCTCAGAACTATAGCAATAAACGTACGTGTTTCTATGGAGAAACAATCTGCACACGCCTACATCTACAAAATCATGATGTCTTCCAGCCAACCACGCAATGCATTCAGAACTTTACCTTTTCTCATGGCATCTTTCTCTAACAATGACGTTTTCATTTGTCAGTTGAAGAGTTACACAACACTTGGTAATTCTGTAAAACTGACAACAAACTTGTAGAAGATAGTTTCCTGTCACCCAATGCTAGCAAAGTGTTGTTAAATTGTCTGCATTTCAAGATGTGAACAAACTTTCCTTACTGTAATTTCATAACCTTAGCCAGCTAATTTACACTGTTAGTCTGCTACTAAATACCCTAGATAATCTAGTCAGCTAATCTAGTTACCTAATAGTGAGTGATGTTTGTCTCAGCAAGATAGCAAAAGATACATAGCCACAAAAGTTTTCTATTGGTCGCTGTCTAAATACTTTTGGAATTCACTGTATCTGGCTCTTGTTACAAACTAATTAAGAATATATTTGTTCATGTGAATCTTTACAAAGTATACATGAACGTAGTCATTTGCTTTTTCCCTAAAAGCTTAATGTGTATTATCCCTAATATGAGCAAAGTGATTTATATAATTCTAATGTTGGTTGGCCACCCTGCCAAATGCTGCACTTTAGAAGACATCATCAATTGGGATTGTATAAATTATTTGTTATCAGGAATGGACAGACTTCAATTTGACAGTTAGAAAACATTTTAAACAGCGCATAAATGAATGCATGTATGGTTTCAACATTTTCAGGAAAGCTACAGTAGGATGCAGCAGTAACTAAAGCCTTGAGCAATCCCAAGCACATTATTTAACCATACATTACCATATGACTCATGTTTTCCGTCTTTTCCCAATATTAAGAACAGTGGGAAGAGGAGGACAGAAATTAGTGAACGCTAAGGTAGATACAACACTCCTGCTTTATGGGCCACTGTGCCTTTGGCAACTGGTTGTCATCCATCAAATTTGGTCCATACACCGGAATACATCAGATAGCTCCTGCCAACTGAGCTGATAACAAACGTATATCCGTCTGATGTGGTCCTGATAGCCTACCAAAAACATGTCAGATCCAACAGGTGATAGTTTTAATACTTCTGGAAAGGGTACAGATGGTAGAGTGAACACTGCTTGAATATGGTGCTATAGATTATCCTAAAGATGACATTCATTAGAGAATAGAAGAAATTCTCTAATGAATTTCAGGCCTCTGTTGCTCGCCTGAAGCCAAAATATTAGGAGGGTCATGACATCTGGAAATTGCAAGACAGGGAGGGGTCTAGACAGGTCACAATGTGACCACATGGGCTACAGACTTTGAGATGTCAAGACAATACAGATGTTTGCATTATAACAGTTTTCCTACCACAGTGAGTTTGCTATAGCTGTGTAACGTATGAAGTCACACCAACTCAGTCCAGTTATCCGGCCTACCAGTGCCTTGCCAGAGGAGTCACCTCCCTTGTGACATACTTCATGACCCACCCTGACTGTACTCTTGGCCTAGCCATTTAGCTCCTTCTCTTGTAGTTTCCTCTGTCGCAGCTGAGAACCTGTGTCCTTAAGTCTATAATATCAGAACCAGAGTAAATTTGGGTCTCTAACTTGACTCAGTCTATGAGGTTTGAGACATTCACAAGTGGTGTGACCTTTGAGGTTTCTATTAGAATTGTGATTCTTGGATTGCAGACATTGCTCTCAAGTCCAAATGTACGCAGGCGTGATGGAATTTGGTCATGCAATTATATTTCCCATATTCCCTTTCTCTTTGTGCTTGCCACAACTTTTTTTATTGTATTCGGCATAATCGGGTCATAAGCCATTAGGAAAATGCATTACCAGAAACAAGTCTTTTGCCAAGGTAGAGTGCCCAGACGAGACAGTAATCTCAAAGAACATCTGTAAATATTAAGCATGCTGGTATTTGACATTTTTAGCTAAAACCCAGATTTAGTCAAAGTTGCCTGTAGTGGTTGTCTTGTCACATAAACATATAGGCATGAGTTACAAATTCATAAGTATCACATCTGTGCTATCAATCAAAATGGAAGAATTGCTGGTCAAAGTGTAAAATTACAAATACATTCCTTAAAATAACTGTTGGAACTAAACAATCATGTTCTATATGCAGAAGAGGAGGTTGCAGAAAGAAGTGGGTTTTGTTTCGCTTGTGAGACACCCACAAGCTCATCTACAGTGGTAAAGGTAAGCATGGTACGCTGTTGGAAAATGGAGAATGAGGTAAAAAAAAAAAAAGTACACTCGTCGGAGTGTAGATTTTAGGACACTTCGGCTATACGTCATCTGTTTTTTCCTCAGATAATAAGCTGGTGATTGGGTAAACCCCAAAAATACAGAAAAATGTAATTACATATTCATCCTTTATTTTTGCATATCAAAATGATATCAGAAACAAACTTAGGTCCTACAAAGTATTCCCCTAGATATTTGGACTTTGCCATGTTTGAAGGTAAGTGTGACAGGTAATATTTACCTTACTATTCACCAACTTCTATCCTCCTTACTGATAGGTCTGCACTCTCAACTACCCCAACGCGTGTTCTTCCATTTTGTACAGGTCCCTTCAGTTGTGAAATAATAGCCATTGACATAAATATATCACTCAGGTTAGCTATAATTATTCTGAAAAAAGGGGAGAGGGTGTTAAGACAGGGCTTTTAAAAAAAAACGTGTTAAATTGACAATGAATTGATAAATAATGTGTTTGGTGTATGTTACTTTTGCTGTCCAGAAAATGAATATGCATTCAACTTGATAGCCTGTGTTTCTGAGATATTATGAATTCATTGGGGAATAAATGGGGGAATCAGGAAACTGGGTTTAGATATGAGAGCAGGTGGGGACTGGGATAAAATATCAGCCCAGGAATTTGAAGTGGAACGTCGTTGGGGGGGATTATTATAATACAGATATATTTGTGAAGTAAAATTTATTATAATATCTTGCGGTTTGTTTGCATTCACACAAGTAAAATGCTTGAACATGCCCTCGTTGCAAGTTAATGCAAGACTAAATGTTTTGCTTCTAATCCCTGTTATTGCCTCCATTTCTGATAATGGGCTTGTGACGTTGGCTAATCAACTACTGGTGGACCCTTCTGCATTCATTCTTTAGTTTCTACTTCTCTTCTCATCTCTAGTCACTGAATAACTAAATCACGCAACGCTTTGGTTAGATGGGTAGCACACTTTCAACACTTACCAGCAGGAGGAGAAAATCTTGCTAGATTTTAAAATAACATTATAACAAACGCCACTAATATGAATGGGAAGCTAGCGAGTTAAGCACAATATCATGTGTGCTGTTTTCCGGCCAATGTTGTAGGGCCGATCGACTTTGGTATGACAGGAAAACCACCTTTGGGCTGAGTCTGACTCCATTGAAACAAAAAATATATGTTGAGAAAAGCTTCA
Source organism: Esox niger (assembly GCA_016801105.1). Taxonomy (NCBI): domain Eukaryota; kingdom Metazoa; phylum Chordata; class Actinopteri; order Esociformes; family Esocidae; genus Esox; species Esox niger. Next base: position 19,360 of record JACXGJ010000547.1, on the reverse strand, counting down.
AATACAAAAAAACCTTCGCTTAAGATATCGACCAAACCTGTTGTGCAAAAATGTTGGACAAATGCAATTATGCAGGAGTCACTCCTCCCCCTTCAGTATTGAAATGTTGGGTCCATGTGAGTAGCAGTTGTGTAGACCTTTGTGCACCAGAGAGACAGAAACAGGGAGAGAGAATTTGAAGTCAGGCCGAGCGGCCCACAAAATTCCGATCATCCTGGGAAAAATTGCAAAAATGGTGCTGCTGGGAGGCCCGCGTAAATTGGGTCGGCGTAGCCCACCGGGAAAAGCCCCAAACCTCCTGATGGCCAGGCCACCTCTTTTTGAGAGGGTTCAAATATTTTCAAGCGATGTCATCTTCCCCTGTGAAGTCCAGCAGCTGCTAAAAGCACTATAATTGCCCAGTTTCAGACTTTGTACAACTTAGATAAACAGGTCATATTAGGAATAATTCACACAAGGTATCAAGGAATAAGCTACTCCAAATCAGTTTGTAACTAGAGCTGGATAGAGTAACTCCAAAATCTATTTGGACAGTGACCTATAGACAAAATAATTGTTGTCCCTGCCCAAATACTTTTAATTCGCAAAATCAAATCAATGCTAGCTAAGTAATTACTCATAGAACTTAAGTGAATATTCAAACCTAAAAGGCTGTATACTTAAAATGCATTGTTTTGGATCCCCTTATGTTGTGCTTTAGTACACCAAATGGTATGCAAATAATATTTAAGTATTGAAATAGTAATACTATAGTGTGTTAACATGATACATGATTACATGAATGGCCATACTGTACATAAAATGTACCCTCATTTCTAAGACTGTACAGTGTCTGACCTGATCTTTGGGTGACATCTTCCTGGCTTAGTAGGGAAGGATTTTCTCTGCTGTCTTGTCATTGCGATGGTGTCAAGCTTTTTAGCTGGCTACTCATTGCTCCAGTCCCTGGCAGGCCCAGTGATCATCTTCAGTCTTGTTGTGCCAGCCAACCAGCCAGCATGCCAGAAGCCAAATATGCAGCCATTAGCTACCCCCCAAATCCAACTGCTGTGTCAGCACATTTACAGTCACAAAGCACTTGTCAGTATTTACAGGGGAAAAGCACTGGCCTGGCATTTCATCCCTGTCTGAGAAATGGTCTGACGTGGAATCGATTTGCAAAAGCTCATCGACTGTTGTTTTAAGGTTAAAATATCAACCACAGTGTTGTTGTCGTCATTACATTTTTTTGACTTTTTTATTTATTAAATCTTTCTACTGAATTTTTGTCTTCCAACCAAGCTCAGCTTTGCATAGCTTTATTTGTTACTCACTACAATTATGTAGTATCATCAGCATAGTTATTGAGCGTTCACCAATGTAAAACCTTACCGGTTCCCTAATGCTATTTGTAAAAGTTGTTTTCTAAGAAAAAGTGTACAGAGCTAATTAAATGTAACCATACTTTATTAGTGTCGTCTTACTTCATCAGTGATGCTATTTAAGGCTATAAACCATTTACTCATCACCTTTTGTTTGAACTTATACAGTAGTCAATATAGGCATCATTGATGGAGATGAACAAAACATATAATGTAAGCAACAAAAAAATCCATGTTTCAAGTGACCTGCAAACTGACAGGTTAGTAGTGGAAATAATGTTTCTTCTGATGCCTTGGTTGGCTGGCCTCTTATAGCAAGCAATATTACAAGTGGTGTGGTGTTGCTTAGCAGGATTCAGAGGATGATTCTACAACTATCCAGAAAACATTGGACTTTGCTGCAATAATGCAAGGTTCTAACTATAATTTGATAATGGGACATTGTTAGAAAATGGGGTTGAATTGGATTAACACATCGTTATTTTGGAAAACACTAACATTCCATAGTCAATAACTTATAATAGGGGAATAACCCCTATTGTCATTTTAAGAGAGTGTGAATGATGAAGACAGTATACAGAACACATGTCTCTAAAAATCTGCAGTTTTGAGCATTGATCACTGGCACCATGCACTTTTAATCCAGTCTACAATTCTAATGATTTGGTTGTACTTTTACATGACACACAGTAATGACATATTCAGATGTAGAAATACACAAACTATCTGATATTTATATCCAACATTTGTTATACTTTAAACTATGAAAAGTACATGACACCTTTATGTGATTACTTGACAAAATATATGGGCATTTTTTCTCAATGGGTATTTGGTTGCGCTTAGGAATGGTTCTAAGATATAATTAATTATGGCTGCACTTTAGAGTAGGTGAATAAAAACTGTAAACTCATTATTTACACTCATTACTTACCCAGTAGTCACTGTGGAAATAAATTGTGTGCTCAGTGGGTAGGCTTCTGTTGAACCGCTAAAAACAACCTGCTTGCTCTTCACTTTTATTGTGTAAGGCTGAAAATGTTCTCTGCATTATAGCAGAGCTGTTGATAACCCCAAAACACTGCTGTACCCCATCAGCCCTCGAATGCATCTGAGGAAATGACCGGGTGCGCAGTGTTCGCTTCTGCTCAGGTAGAAATGATAGAAACTTATGGGAAGCAGAAGTCAACGAAGCTGCAGAGGAATGTGTCAGAACCTTGCCCCTGTGATTTAGAGGTTGACTTGACAGCCGCTGCCCGCAGCACCAATATTTATGAGCCGTGCGAGGATGCCTTAGCATCCAATTGGAAACAAATGGCCGTGGGTTGTTAACCTGGAGGTGCGGGGGTCAGAGAAGCACTCTCGTCTGCCTGCACAAGGTTTGTGGAATGTGGGAGGAAGCGTCGCATTGTGCAGACGCACCTTACACTGTTCGTTCTCATACATACGTTCTGATATGGTACGAATTAGCCAGACGGACACAAACACACACCCTCGCACACACGCGTGCTCACAGAAAGGGGCGAATAGACAAATAACCAAATAGCCTGTGTATCTGATTTTCTATTGAGCTGTTGGGCGTGGGTAAAGAGTATGTATATGTACCAGGCAAGCAGACCAGTCGGAAGAAAAGGAGTGGTGTTTAAATGTGTGTGGAGACAGTGCATGGGCATGCTTGGGATGAGACTAACAATGAGTGACCTTCTGCCCTGCGTTGGAGTGAACTATTTTAATGCAAAACTTCCCCTGGTCTCCTTAAACATCTGTTCGACTCAAGCTGATGGCTGAATCCACTCTATTAGTGAATCATTATACTGTATTAGGCCATCTTAAAATGATATTTTTGGTAAGCTTCATATAACTTTCCATAAAATCAGGTAAACCTTTAAAAAGTGCTGTGGATTACTCATGTCTGGTTAATAGTTGTGACAATGTGTGTAGATATAGGCTACATATATATGGGTGTGAGTCGATCTGTAGTCTGGTGAGACAGAGTACATGTTTTAGCTCATGAGAACATAATTAACCCCATGATTTTTCCAGATCTCTCCCTCAAACATTTGTCAATGCCCTCTGGATGTTAATAGGAAGCTGACCAATGTGCTTTGGATGTTGTTTCTGGGAATGCTGTGTTTTTGTGGCTGTACTGTGGAAGGTGTTAGTGCAGTCTGGAATTGGGTTTAAATCGGATAAGAATGTACAACAATGCCTGCCTCTGGCACAAACCTGTAAAAAAATAAATCATGCTTTTTCCACATGGCCTCTATTCCCCCCTCTTGTTCATAAAATTGTGCACCTGCACAAAACATCTTTTCTTTTTATTCTCACATGATTACCAGCTGCCTTTCACAACTTTCCCTTTTTTGTGTCCTTTTTTTCTTCTTGTTTTTAACATCTTTCACAGCAATTAAATGCATTTGCCTTTGATTGAGTTAATAGGCTGGTTAAAAAGCTGTCACTTTCTTCGCTTTCCACCATGCTGGAAACTAATGATCCCCTTTGCATCTCAGCGTTGGCGCAGGAAACTCCCGCCAAGGCAATTTAACACATTTGCGACGGCTCTCAGCTGGGGCCCCCATTGACCCTTCTGGACCGTGGTGTGAGGGGCCTCTTGGGGCAGAAGGGGAAAGGGGGTGTCCCTAGCCCAGAAGGCCCTCATTGGGCTACAATGTGCTCTCTGCTGGAGCTTCACATCTAGACCACTCCATTCAATCCCACAATGCTACATAGCCTAGGGAGGGAGTAGGATTTGATTTGTATGTGGATTGGTCTTTAAAAAATCCTCTCTCCCACTTGCTCCCTTTTTAAACTCCCTAGATTTGTTTCTAACCTCATACGGCATGTTATTAGACGGTTCAAAAATCAGGCAGATGGTACCACAAGAGAACAGAAAACACAGAGACAACATATACAGAAACAATTGGGCCACTCAAAAGGCTACATAGAAATTAGTCAAATAAATGTGGCGTGTCTCTTTTAGGAAGCCTCCTATTGCTACAGGAGACTGGGGGACATAGGCATGCACATCGATGAAACAGAGGCATCGGCCCATCCATCACACCGCAGCCCATTCCGTGTTATGGTGAGACTGTTGCTGTGTGGCTGGAGAGAGCCATGAGTGTCAAGCCCACTGCAACATCAGCGGCTCCCGTCCGTCACCGCCAGCCACAGACAGGCCTGCCTCGAGACAGCTAGCTGCCATTAGTCGGACACGAGGGGAAGAGGTCTTCACCAGATCATTAATCTCTTGATACAGACTCTGTCGTTTCTCTCTGTCTTTTCTCCTTCATTCTTTATTTCCACTCTATCCTTGTGTGTCGTCGATAGTTAGACATCTTGATTAGGTGCTAGATATGTCCTTGAAACTCGTAGTAGATAACTGGGGATTGGTGTCTGGCTGATGTGATCATTGAGTTTGGCGGTGTTGGGTTACAGGATCTTTGGCTGATGGGCAGGTTCGGCAAAGCAGGGTCAGGACTGTGAGAACCAGGGTTTTGGATAGCTGGAGGTCTGGATGTCTGCTGGGCTGTTGACTGGCTGCGCTGGCAGTTGTCATTCTGTTGGCTGGCCGTTGGCGGTGGGCAAGAATTACGATGGGGGTCTGATCGGGTTCTCTGGGTGGGCAGCAGCAGTCGCGCTGTGGGTTATGGTGGCATACTCGTAGGGGCGCTGGCCTGCTTGAGTGGTTTGTGTCGGGAGGCCACACATATTGTTCATTATCAGCGCTGATCTTGGCCCACTACGGGTTCTGTCTTTGGAGAAAGACATTTTCTGCCCAGTCTTTTATGCCTCCATCCCTTTATGTGACCGAAAGTTGTGAAAGAGAGAGCAGCCTGGGCCACGGTCACAGCTGCAGGGGAAAGCCTTAACGGGGGTTTGTTGTTGCTGTTCGACGGGAAGGGAAGACAGTGAGGGAGAAGAGGGGCGGGGAGGGATGGAGGGAGGTGAGAGAGTTCTCTGACCCGAGACTGTGGGAGACTGTCAGTCAGAAGCACTGGTGCAGACGATCCAAAGGACTCAGAAATTAGAGACGAGGAGGAGAAGGGGGGTTGGGGTTAGACCCCCAGCGGCGAAATGGGCAACAGAACTCATTGTCTATTTATCTCAAGATCATATTCAGAAATTGGACGAACATTCAGAATGCTGTTTATCACTGATGATTCAGTCCAAAAATATTGTAATAAAAAGAATTAAGACAAACACGAAATGGCACTGACAACTCCAAAAGAAACTGCCTGACAACTCCAATAGATACTGCCTGACATCTCCAATAGAATTCTTCTGTTCTTTCATCATTCTCTGCTTCAGTTTGAGACTGAGCCGTCATGGAAGTCATTTCATGGTTTTGTCAAATCAAGGCATCTACACAACAACCAAAAAATGATTCATGATTGAATCAACTTTCCAGTCTGAGTACGAAATCCCGTAGCTGTGAGAGAATTTTTTTGGGCCACTTTATGTTTCATTAGAAAGGAAAGTGAAAATGAGAGTGTTTTTGCAGAAAGAGCAGAGGGCTGGATTCACAACCATTTCAGCTGAACATGTGAATCATAGGCAGCCACTGAGACGGCTTTACCACCCTGCACCAGTCCGAACCGTTAGAATGCATTCATAGGGCAAGTCGTTAGAGGGGGAGGATCTGATGCAGATCAATATGATCAGGTAGCCAGGCATGTGACAATATATTTGGACAGTTTTTTGTCTCCCAAGTATACAAGACAGCATTACAAGTGGGTGAGGGGGAAAAGGGGGACGGAAGAGAGGTTGAACAGGCGTAGCCCCTACAGCAAACATCTCGCTATCTCATCTTCTCCACTGCCTTCAGCTTTTCAGATCCATGTCATTTTTTCTATGATAGAATGACAACACATCAGGGAGAAAGGAACATAGTGACTCATTTTCTTCTTTATTTCATCCAATCCAAGCTTTCCCTCGCGGCTTCTCTGTCTTTCAATGTGTTCCAACTGGCCTCTCCCCTGAGATTACTGTCCGGGAGATTTATGATGAGAGATGACAGAAGGGTTGTGTACCCCCCCTCCCGGCCACGGGTAATGCTGAGATCCATGCGTGGTAACACTTCCAGGTGCAGAGCAGCCCCTCAAGCTCTCCTCTGAGCCCAACTGGGAGCATACTACCAACCTTAAACACTTGTCAAGTCCCTCTTCATTTGTTACATGTCAGACATGGCTAATTTATTTTTATTAGTGATTATTCCTCCAAGTTGATGTGTCCTTTTCTCCTCTCTCAAGGCCCACTGCACTGTCAATTTAATTGCTCACAATGTGTTTATACGATGGAGGTTACATCAAGTGTAATTAACAAAGACCTTTAAAACTGGTGTGTGTTTGTGTGTTTGTGTGTGTGTGTGTGTGTGTGTGTGTGTGTGTGTGTGTGTGTGTGTGTGTGTGTGGTGTGTGAGGTGAGGACGGCTTGCACGCAATGTGAGTGCATGTCTACAATGACAACCAAAACAAAAACATCTCCAGTGTTTATTTTGAGCTGTCTACTATTTACGACTTGAGATAGAAAATGATTCAAGCGTCAGGAGAGGACAGTTGCAGTCCACAGAAAGGAATTCACTATTGGATGACCGAAGAAAACAACACCTGGGCCCATCCTAGAGAGGTCTCGGTCTCATTCAATTCACCTGAAATCACGCTTACACAAAAACAAAAACACGGTCTTGCGAGAGAAAAAAACCCGTCCAGACCTCTAGTTCATTTAGCCACTCTCCCATTCATTGTAGCCGTCACAGCCTGTTGCCTGCGCTTTGTGTGGACTAGCTAGGGGGGTTTCAGCTTGCGGTTGGCAGACACAATGGTGGCATTGACACAGGTGATCCAATGCATTCAGCCAGAAGGCTGCATCCTCATTGCTCTCTTTTCCCTCGGGACTCGGGAGGGATTTCAGGTGAATTCCTGCGCAGGTGTTGGCACGGAAAAAAGGCAGAGAGGAAGCGTCAATCAAGCCTGATCCGGCCCCCCTCTTATAACCTCTCACCCTCGGGACAAGACGCAGCAGGGCGATTCTGTGTGACTGACAGCGGCCCGGCGACAGGGATGCTTTCACCGGGATTTGTGCCCGTTTGTTGTACGTCGAGGCTTTTCATGCAGTTAACGGAGAGGATGTTTGTTTCCTTAACCTCCTATAGCAACTGTAAATGACTGCCAACAATGAACTTTCAATTGCTATAATTGGTTTAGGCAACGAATGGACAGCTGTGCCTTTGCGGACTTGTTGGCATAATAGTCTCATAAGATGGTTCTGGAAGGCGTATGCCCCTACACGAGCCCCAATCACACCCTGTATTTAGGCTACATAAATCCCCGGGAAATCACACCTGCTGCTTAGGCAGATTAAACTGTTTTGGCGAAGAGGTTGATAAAATTATATTTCTGTTATAACACCTCTTTCTTTTTCTTTCCCTGTTCGTCCTTTCTATATCCCTGTCTCATCCCTCTCTTATTTTCCTATTTCCTTCCTCTCTCAGTTTCTGCGGGTGGAGCAGGATAAAGAATGCAGCATGGATTGTACCAGCAGTCCCAGGAAGCCCCTGTGCGCGTCCGACGGCAGGACCTTCTCATCGCGTTGCGAGTTCCTCCGTGCCAAGTGTCGCGACCCACAGCTGGAGGTCATTCGAGGGCCATGCAAAGGTCAGGTCACGGGTCACGCTTCAGCGCTGCCTAAGCCTTATAAATGCACCGTGGGTCATGGTAAAAACGTATGTGTTCAATTCATTCCAGCACAATTGATCCTTTGATTGCTGGAACGACAACTGGAATTGACACCAACAGGCATGTAGAATGTAGAAGTAGAATCTGAAGGTTTGGGCCATAGCTACAAATCGACCATTACGAAGTTGTATTTTGGCTGGCTGAAGTGTACTGTAGGCAGCTCAACTGAAGAACTGAAGTTCTTACAAGATTTCTGTAAGATGTGCATAAGGCTTACAGATCCTGCATTATAGAGTATCATCATTGTTTTCTTCTTCTTTGTTACTTTTTGCATGATTTCCTTTCCTTTCAACTAAATGTCAAACCACTGAAGCATCCTCATCGATTAGAAACAGATTTTATTCTACGTCTGATGGAACAGAATCAATTATGTGAGAGGGTTCCAAACCTCTCACATAATGAAATTCATTGACTAGAAGGAATGAGGTTGTTTTCATTATAGAGATTATATATGCATGCAAGCGTTGATGTATATGGGAGCAATGGCCGAATTGGGTTGATAAGCGTAATGCAATCGGAACCCAGAAAGGTCAGGCGGCTCACAGACCCCCTCATTGTGCAAATGGTGGCAGGAAGACCCCATACAATCCCAGAATCCCTTATTCTCCACCTCCTCCTCCGTGACACTCGCCAGAAAATAATGGGGAGGGCTGCAAGAAAAAGAACTTTCATATGACAGATTTTTTTAATGCAATTCAATGCTCACACAGGGTAGCCACGGTAACTGCATTGAGCAGGACATCTGGATGTGGCCGACAGAGAGAGAGAGAGAGAGAGAGAGAGAGAGAGAGAAAGAGAAAGACAGAATAGAGGATTCCAGCTAAGAAGGCTGAAAAGGACAAGGGTCCGTGAAAGTCCTATTGTATGCGTCAGTAACATGGAGGCTGGCAAGTGTAAAACCCCCTCCATTCCTTGGGGCCAGACACACATAGTGACTTATCCAGACTGTAACCCGGGCCAGTCGGGACCAGAAATAACCCAGAGGTCGGCGGCGACTTGGAAAGCACAGAGATGGGTTTGTGCGTTCGGTACGGTGAGACTGGCACCACATTTGTTTTCTATCACAGAGCAGAGCTCAGATGATTCAACTGTCCTTGTCATTTTTTCCAGTCGTCTGGGTTGTTTGGTTGGAGCCCCCTTGATGAGGACGAGAGGTTTGGGTTTTTTCCAGTGAAGCTAACTTTAGACGAGCTTCTCCTCGAGTCCCTGTCTCTCTCAATCCGGAAACATCGCCTTGCCCCCCCCCCCCCCACACCAGTGACAGTGGCACATACTCTCAGGCTGAAATAAACCAGCACACTTTCTCCCATTCGCCCTGTAATGGACCAAGGCCAGCGACAAAGCGCCTCCTGAACAGACGGGAGACAGCTTTTAAACTTTGTAGCATGCGTCATTGTTTTCACTTGTTTTGAGCGAGCCAGCCAGGTTTTCATTATGGCTAATGTGTCACACACCGTGAGATTCAGTTGTGGCATCAGCTCCTGCTTCATGTCATTAGAGTTAATGCTTCAGTAGTGGTCAAACCACTGGCCGGTTCTCTGTTTGTGCTACCTTGCTATGTTAGGAGTGGGTGAAACAATGCTACTAGCTCTGAACCAGGCTAAGAGGGAAGAACAATGATTCATTGTTCTGACAGGTCAATCTGAAATGAGGGTCTTATTAGAACATATATTGACACATTGTTTTTATTCAAGAACTTTTAATGGCTGGCTGACAAAACAGAAGTGGGTTTTGGAGGGAGTTTGAGATTGAGTGGGGTCTAGAGAATGGCAATTGAAAACAAAAGTAGGGAAAGAGAGAGGGCTGGTGTGGGGTTAAGAGAGGAAGAGGTGAACGTCCCAACATCCTAACCTTCCAGATTATTTTTCCCGTGCATCAGCCTTTTTCCAAGCTCGGACGAGACTGGAATGTTCTCCAGGGTAGTTTTGTGATCTGCCCAGTTCTGTAATGGCTTTACCACTTGGTCAGTGGACTGGCTGGTGCAGAGGCCTGTCAGCTCCTAATAGGATGGGGATGCTGGTTCAATTCCCAGCCACACAGGATCTGCCACTTCCAAAACAGCTTGAATCATTTCCCCTACGTCCTTCTTTCTTTGTCCTCTGTGTACAATGCTAATGTGATTACATTTCCCAATTTTTTCCTGATGTTTGGAGCATTGTCCTTTCACTGAATTTCAGTAGATTTATGAGGTTTTAATCCATGGGGTATTTTTACTGAGTATTTGGAACCTAATGATAGATTGGATGTGTGATGATCATTATGACGTCTGTGCACCAGATACCTCTAGATGCGTGGCAGAGAAGAAGTACACAGAGCAGCAGGCCAAGAAGCTCTTCCCCCAGGTGTTTGTACCTGTCTGCAACCCAGATGGAACATACAGTGAGGTAAAACAAAAAGACAGTACAGGAACTAGTTTGGCGTCTTTTATTCCTATTTTTTATTGAACAGACACGCCAACAGAACAATACAGTAAATCTTGCTAAATATAAACCCCCGAGCGAACCACCTCTTTTATATATTCCTGAAGTTAATGAGATGTTCTTGTACTGTGTATATAACCTGGCTTCTCAGGATTCAGTCCAGCCACCTGTCATCTATTTGTCAAATGCTCTTTGACTGCTAGGCTATCTGAACAGTTCTAATTTGTGCATGAAGTGACATGCTATCCTGTGTGAGCTTGGATTCCATTTTGTGGTGTCCACAGGTCCAGTGTCATAGTTACACAGGGTACTGCTGGTGTGTCAATCCCAATGGCCGTCCTATCAGTGGTTCAGCAGTGGCCAATAAGAAGCCCCGATGCCAAGGTGGGTACGATCCTCCAAACCTGGATCTTTTTTATGCATAATTTGTGGCTTTGGGCAGATTTATATTAAGGGAGTAAATAACCCTTCAATTTGTTTTGCCAGGAAGTCATGCCTTACGTTTAACCGTTATCAGATTGCTGACATATTGAGACATCTTGCCATTGCCTATCACGTACCACACAATGTTCCTATTGTTGCCATTCTCCATATGAAGCCTTCCTTTCTACAGGAGTAGTGCTCTTCAATGGGAATAGTGCCCCATTGAAGGCACAGCCTGAGTCCGAGGATGTTTTCAAGGCCCGGACTGCATAGTGTAAATAGGCCCGGTCGAAAATCCTGCAACAGCGCTGGAGTTGAGCAACGATGTTAAACTGTACGGAATGCGAGCATTCCTGGATAACGCAGTCTGCCAAACAATCAAATAACCAATGCCACATGTCCTATAATTTTCCCTCTCTGGGGCTCAATTGGAAGTCAGTGCGATCTGAGGCAACTAGGGCGCACTCAGAGAGAGGGTCGGGGTAGTCGGTCCATGTTGATGTCAGTGTATTAACTGGATAAGGTCAGCGGTTGCAGTCTTGGTGGATATAGCAGCTGATTAACACAGAGAGGGACAACCTGGGCATCTAATCTAACACTGTTTGCACGACATTCTGCACCGTTTTCCATGGCGTGTCCTAATGAACACAAACATCCCAGGTCATCAAGGGCAGGGTTTTTTTAAACGTGTTTTTTCACCATACTTTTCTAATAGACTGTATTGTTAAACTGATTTGTCACTTAAAAGCAATGTGTCACTTTCAGGGTCGAAACATGAGCGAGCTAGCACAAGAGAACCGGGAAAAGCAGGTAAGTACTTTACACACTGAATAACCTTGCCAATAAAATGATCAAACTGTTCTGGGGGGGGTGCTTATATTTTAAGTGTCTGTGAATTAATCTATGCCTTAGGGAGTGTATGTCTGTGTAGCTGTGTAGATACACCTGTGTGTGTGTTTGATATAAGAAGAGCTGGCTGAATGGTCACCTGTTATAGCTTGCCTTTCCAATATTTTGTCAATTCAAAGTGTGAGGGACAGATGCTGCAGGCCTGGAATGAAAGACAGCTTGTTTGTTGCACAGATACTTAGCCAGAGTGTTGTAGGCCTGTATAGTACCTACTCCTAGCAGAGAGACTAAAGGGCTTTTCATACTATTAAATACTATACTATATACACTATACACAATATTATACCATGTCTTGTATTTAAATAATTATTTGGGGGTCGGTGCAATAATGTGAAGGGGTTTTAAAGAGACACGTAATTTAAAGTCTTTACAAGAAGTTTAATGGAGAGGACAAAGGATGATCAGAGCGGCGGGACTCAACAAGTTAACTCATTAACGTAAATCCTTATTTTTCTTTGCAGCAGATGTGTACTCAGATACAGCAGGGAAACCTCCACAGTCCTACATATCACCTGAGCTTCTTTACATTTCTGTACCCTCTGCTTTTCACCCTCTCTCCCTTCCAGCACAACCACTAGCCTTGGACTTGTGTCATCTCGTCTAAAATGTCCCACTTTCAGTTTCAAGGGCATGCTGATTTGAACTCTTGTGAATCCTGTGGAGGACAATGTTAATCGGGGGAGGTTTACGATTGATTCCAGAGCCCCGGTGTCATGTATTTCTCCACTGTGTGACGTTTATGTCTGAGCCTCTTTTCTGTAAACAGCATAAACCCAAAGCATGTAGATTGTCTAAGCCCAGCCAAGTCATTACCCGTAGATCAACTGTTATTAGAATCAGGGAAAATGCAAATGCAGAGCAGTGAGAGAATGCATCCAAAGTGGCAGCCTATATAGTATTTGCATAACACTACTTACAACCAGTCGTAGTGCACATCATAGAGAATTTGGTGCAATTTGGGACACGGACCAGGGAGTGGAGTTCAGTCTGAATTGGTTAGATAAACAGGATGGTTAAAACCCAGAATAAACCATAGATTTGTGGTATCCCGAAATAACTTCGATTGCATCAATATTTTGTTTCGGCCAGAGGCCCATCAATATATGCCTTCATAGGTGGCCCCATCAACTGTCTGTTATCAGAAATAAACAACAGAGCGGGAACCAAATATCTTCCATAATTGATGCTGTCCACCCACATTTGCCATGGCAGTTAATACACATTCTGAAATCATTTGTCACTAAAGACTGACAGAAACTAACGCTGTGCAACCACAAATGGCACACATTTCCCATGAAAAAGGAATTACAGTCACAAAGAGGCCATGATGTTTTAAACTAATGTTTAAATGTGCCATAGCCAAGTCATAAAGACTTCATATTTAAAATCCAATTTCCTGCGTAGTGTGCAATAACTTCCTGTACTTTTCTGAATTAATGTGGAGCCTATCTTTAACACCGAAAGGGTTTCATATTATCCGACAGGCCATCAAATTCAAATGTGGAATTCTTCAAAATGCGTGAACACCTATAAGTGTCCCACCCAAATGGCACCTTATTTCCTCTTCTGTGCACCCTATTTCCTTTTCTGTGCACCCTATTTCCTCTTCTGTGCACTACCTTAGACTGGAGCCCTTAGAGTCCAGACCGAAAGTACAATAGTACCAACTGTAGGAGAACATGGGCCAATTTGAGCCTGTGTCCCTGCTTTGTTGCTACAACGGTCGAGCCCTCCTTTGTGACAAGCTGTGGGGTTAACCACACCTGCTGTTATGGCCTTTGCGCTAACCATCCAAGACCAGATTAGCCCACTTTCCCACTTTGCCCCCATCCCTTCCATGCCCCCCCCCTTCGTAAAATCAAACAAACACCAAGACCAAACAAACACCAAGACCAAACAAACACCAAGCCCAACCCCAATGCTGACTGATTCGTCTGGAACGTGTGCACCTGGATGCTGCATTCTTCTCGGGTTGGGCCTTGAATGGCTTATCATCCGTCAGCTGCAAACAAACGCACTCATTCTTTACATGTGAATAACAGTGTCTTTCTCTACTAAATGTCATGCCTGTTTAACTGTGCCATAGCTTGAAATGTTTACATGCGTTACTCATACGTTCCCATCTCATTTCCATTGACAATGCAGGGATGGAGGTGCTGTGTGGCATGAATTGTCACTCACTATATAACTGAATTCTGATTCTTGTTGCATAAGATTTCCGGTCTTCACATCCAACTATGACCACTGACACCTTGTGTGTCTCTCCTCTCGTCAAACACCTTTTCAATCCACTTTCTCTCTTATCCCCATCCTACCACTCTTGGCCGGGCAATGTGCAAAACTGTAATGGTGGACTTATTGTTGTTAAAGTCTAGCGTACCCTCATAATTGTAGTTTCCCTGCAAATCTTTTCCATTCTCAACGCAGATGAGTCAGCTGGCCTAGTGGTGGAGCCGCAATCCCAGACAGATGAGGAAGGTGAGCTGTCCTTGATCATTTCTGGGTCCTTTTTTATTATGTCCAGAAATTGACATTATAAGGAAATGGTCTTCCTTTTCTACCTCCTTTTGAATTACTAGATTGAATCCTGATTCAATTGTCTTCTGTCCCTGAGCAGATTACCCTAATTGCTTGGCGTGTTATTGCTGTAAATGAGAATGTGTTTTCAGTCCACTGAACTGGTAAAATATGAGTAGAATTTGTTATTACAATCCGAATTGATCATATAAGATAAAATCAAGAAAGGCTATTACTGACGTAGTTAGAAGAAGCGACAGGTAAATTGTCCCACCAGTAAAGTTATTGGATGGATGTTCAAATGTATTTTGATAAACCATTCGTTCACCAATTCTGTCATTTTCTTTCAGATATCATTTCTCAGTATCCCACCCTTTGGACGGAGCAAGTTCGCAGCAGGCAGAACAACCGGACTAGAACCCAATGTGAGATCAAAAGGCCTTAATAGCGATAAAATGATTTGATTTTGGATTGCACTGTCAACTGAACATAGCTCTCGCAGCTTCCCGTTTATTGCATGCACAACGAGGAGTGATGTGAGAAAATCTTCCAAGAAGAATGACTTGCAGTATAAAGACCCATTGAACAAATGCATTGTGTGAGATACTCATCCCACATCCTAATAGCACAGATGAGTGTGTCCTCTATTCTCTATTGATTATGGTTTCAAACGCACGTCTGTGGGCTTGTTCTCATGCCATGAGCCTGTAATCGTCAACAGACTGCGGTGTCCTCTTTATTCCCCAGGCTCAGTCTATCCTCAAGCACACGTTGATCTCATTGCATGGATCAATGACTTCTATTTATTCCAATCTACTCATTTGGAGACAATTACTGCTTGCTGAATGAAACAATGCTTTGTGTGTGTGTGTGTGTGTGTGTGCGTGTGTGCGTGTGTGTGTGTGTGTGCGTGTGTGCGTGTGTGCGTGTGTGTGTGTGTGCCTACGCAATTGAGTGCGCATCACTCCGTTTTGATTTATGACCAATAAAAACGCTGTGAACGCAGTGTTGATGGTTTTGATTACCGTGTGCTCCCAATTGCTCCTTAGGGCATTGGATTTAGATTTCGTATTAAAATGGTTTCTCAAGAAGGACAAAAAAAAGTATCAAAGGAGAAACGTATAAAAAAGAGTTGAGAGAGAGGGACGAAAACAGGGGAGGTATTTCATTTAGGGTATTTTGTGTCTAAAGCCCTTCTATAATGAAAACAAACAAAGACAAAGGAGAATGTGTAATCCTACTGTTGCTTCTGAGCCCAGAGGGAAGCCACAAAGAAAAAGTAGAAAGAGAGAAAGAAGCGATGAAAGCCCTAATAGCCCAGAGAACCCCTTTTTATAAGTTGTTGGCATAGAGGTTTGATGCTTTAATGTTCCGTCGAAGAGCTGTGTGGCATATAGGGAGGTCTCCCACAAAGAATAGATGTGATTGATTCCTGGTGGGAGTCATGGAGAGCCAGCTGTCCGTGGTGACGCGAGCGCAAGTTCCTTGTTCTATGAATCAGTTAATGCGTGAGAGAGCATTGCATGGTTTTGGGGAATGTTTAAGGGGGAAAATGTATGCTGAAATAAATCCTTTACATACAGTGGTTGTGGCTGCTTGTTGTCTGTCAGGGCAAAGTGTGTGTGTGCGTGCGTGCGTGTGTGTGTGTGGTGTGTAAATATTTACTTAACTTGGGCACAAGGACCTTTCAGTCATTAGCTCCTTAATGCTGGTAAACAGTGAGTGGGGGTTTGATAAAGCAGTCTCCCAATACTCCTCCTCTTCCTCAATCTCTGTCTCCTCTTGTTAAACATTGCTACCATCTTGCTCTTCCACTGTAGAGTGTGACATTGCGGTTTGACACAGGATATTGGATAGGGCTGGGTAAGAAATGTTAGGAGAAAATAAACCACTTGGTTCAAGTCCAAACTGTATCAGTTAAGTCTAGCCGGGTAGGAGGGTGGGTGAATCCACCAACAGCTTGTTTCAAACAAATGAATCTTTGTGTCTGACTGTGGGTGTTTGTATGTCTCTATGGTGCCACGCTAACCAGACCACCAACCAAAGAGGACCATTTTCGCTAACTTGACATTTGCTGATCCTTTCTCTCCCCCCCCCACCCATCTGATCCCTGACCCCCCCAAAGCCTCGTCGTGCGACCAGGAGCAGCTGACAGCCCAGGAGGAAGCGCGGCAGCACAAGAACGAGGCAGTGTTTGTGCCCGACTGTGCCCAAGGGGGCCTCTACAAGCCCGTCCAGTGCCACCCATCTACCGGGTACTGCTGGTGTGTGCTGGTGGACACGGGTAGGCCTATCCCTGGCACGTCCACCAGGTGAGAGACTTGGCACTGGCCCGCACGGGTTTCGCCCGGCCTTTCGCAGCACAGGCAGAAATACAGCTCACGGAGGGTTGGTGAGGGAACGTTTCTGAGCATGTGTATCGGCAGGCTACCAGTGTATCTTCTTATGGATACCCTGCTTTTGTACCCTGCTTTGTGTAGTGTACGTCCGGAAGCTTCCAAGTGTGCAGACGCAAGTACATACCAGCGCACATGCAGGTACACGCCCTCACATCCACAACCATTTCCTATTGGCCGATCACAAAATGAAACCGAGAGGCCGAGTGGTCCATCGCAGGCACCTCTGTGTGCGCGGTTTAGCCGGTTGGCAAGGCTGAGTGTGGGGGTCGGCGTGCCTGGCAGAGAGGGGCATGCGTGCGGGTACAGTTTTAACGAGCTGGGGGAACGGTGCAGAGCTGGGTATGGGATTAACAAGGCCCCGGGCAGGGCGCCAGGTGGCGCATTAGCGCGTGTACAAGCTGGGATTTTCCCCTTCCTGTGGTCCAGGCCTGTTCTTGGCCAGGTCGCACAGCAGTTGCCGCTGAGTCTCTGCACTCCGTCGCTTTCCAAGGGAGGACATGAAAGACGTCCCTGTGTCCCATGCACCGTTTTAACCCTCTAGCCCTCTCTCACAAACACTTGCTATCCCATTTTACATCTTTCAATCTATTTCTCCTTGTCTCCAACTGATTTAACCTTTGTGTGTATCTTTCCTTCTCCCTGTCCCTCCTGTCTGTGTCTATCTCCATCTCTGTATCTCATTTCCCTCATATAAACACACAACACACTCTTATTTTCATCCACTATCCATTTCACATTTGGAAGCAGCATCTTATCCTTTTCTCATCTTGCTAAAAAATATGTTGCCACAGAAACATTCTGTGATTAAGTGAGACGATATGCCACACATATTACATTTTCATGAGAAATTATTTGGTGGGACAAAAACAAGCGTACATAAAGGTGAAATGAACAATGGTTGTTTACATTGCACATTGTTTGTCACAGATATGAGCAACCAAAATGCGATGGCAATGCCAGGGCCCATCCAACCAAACCAAAGGACCATTACAGAAGCAGACATCTTCAAGGTGAGTCTGTGTATCTTTATCCTTGCTACATAACACTATTATGAAACCTTTTCCTAACCAGTCAACTTGTCTTCATGCTATGTAACTTACAAATGAAATGTCAATATAGTGACATATTTTAAGTAAAATATAGGAAATATAGATATTGTCATAAGGACATCACAATGGTTCAGTATGACTATCTTCCTATAGCCTTGGATAACACATGTAACAGAAAACAACAGCCTAATGAGACCGGGTTGCTCTCACAGCAGTTAGCTCTATCATTATTCTTCTATATCCCGACACAAGGAGCAATAACACAGTCCCTTGTGTGTGTCTTTGTTGACATCATTAGTGTTGATCCAGGAAATGCTAGACGCAGGCTGGCTAGTGGTTTCCCACAACACCCCCTCACAGTGTGTGTGTGTGTGTGTGTGTGTGTGTGTGTGTGTGTGCGTGTGTGTGTGTGTGAGAGATAGAGACAAGACAGACCCTGATTAGAGAGGTATGTAATCAGAGACTGACAGGGAAAGATTTGAGATGAGGACAGGGGTGGTTAGATGAGGATGGAGGAGAAACGGCATGTGTGAGAGAGGGAAAGATAGCGACGGACAGCGGGGTGCCAGGGACAGTCTGTGGAAGATGGATGGACAACAGGGAAAGATACGTGCAGGTCGAGAAATCCTATTGAGGCTCCCAGTTTCTGGTTTTCATGCCTTGGTCGAGTCTCCTTTGTTTGGGTTTTAGTATAGGAATGCGGCTATTGACATTTAATTAATTGATTATATTTAACATTTAATTAATTGATTAAACTGTCACTAAAGTATCTGCTGTGTAAATATTCAGGGTAAACAAAGACTAAAAAATGGTTTACGGCCACAGATTGCGATCTCTTCTTGTCCAAAGACTGCATACATGATAACAGGGAAAGAAATCTTCTTTATGAATTTGGGTGAGCTATCTCTTTAGTGAATCTATAAACATAGGCCCTAATGGAATGACAGCCATTTGAATAGTGTGTGAGATTCAGACTGAGGGAGCATGGTCAGTATTGCGCTTAGTCTTGGTAAGCTTTAGCGAAACAATGAAGTAGGAAAAACTGCCTAATGTGCTGATCTGGTTTTATAGTGCGCCTAGGAAAGCCGATTGACACGGCTTTCACAATTATGTTAAAATACATCTGTCTTGAAACCAGCTTTCATTCTTATTCGCACTCCAGGCAGCAAAGAAATATTCTCTACACCAAGAAGCGAGAGAGAAAGAGAGACAGAGAGCGAGACAAAGGGAGAGCACAGTGCCTTTCTATTAGGATTGGTAGACAAAGAAAAACCGGGCTCCTTTTTGAGGGAAGGCTGGGCAGTCACCACAGAACTTAACCAGAGGTCGATTTACTGACAAAAATATCCCAAACAAAAACATTTGGGAGTTTAATTTCTTGCTATCATTACGGAGTTGTTGCTTATGAACAATGACTTAAACATCTGCTTCAGCCTTTTGGAAACAAATACATTGATATTTTAGTCATTTAGTAAATCCTCTTTGGGCTTTATGTTTAGGCTAGCATTTTTTTAAAGAAAGAATCCCAGTTGAGCTACATGTTAACCA
>JACXGJ010000546.1:0-119009 GCA_016801105.1 Esox niger | reverse complement strand
AGAGAGAGAGAGAGAGAGAGAGAGAGAGAGAGAGAGAGAGAGAGAGAGAGAGAGAGAGAGAGAGAGAGAGAGAGAGAGAGAGATATACAGATATCTAGGGATACATATATATATAGCCATAAAATGTTGCCATTGTGCCATGGAACATGGCATTCGAGAATTACTCACTAGGGTATAAAGAATACATTTAGTGCCAACTCGTGGTAAAATTCAGGGATTAGCCAGCAGCATGCTTACCCACCTACTCCATTGGCATTTTTTACATGACGTCACAGCATATGGGAACGCCCACTTGGCAGGCAAAACAAACCCTCCTTCCATTGCCCTCCATCGGCAACTCCACAGCTTTTACAAGTTATACTTCAAAATGACAGATTTTTGCAGATCCATTGAATGCCGTAACCACATATATATTGTATTTGCAATCATATCAACATGGAATCATTGTAATGAATTAATGTCTGTTTTTGTCTGCACCGATGCAACCAACTCCGATGGCCTGGCTAACGTTAGTGAGGCTCGGTAAACCTCTTGTTAAACATATAGTGTTAGCAAAGTTAATAACAAAGTTAATACTACAGAAAATCGCACAAATCCAACCTTTTCCATGGCAACCCAGGCTGTTAATGGTGGGTCATTTAAACAGTAGGAATGGGTTACCTGAAGTTGGGAAAACGTTTTTATTATTACATATAATATATGGGCTGTATATAGGTGACAGGTCCCTAACTTGCAGTGTGTTTTCATACCTTTGTTTTTCATGTTTTGTCAGATTATCTAATCACTCACAGGCAATAGAGGTCAAAAATTTGACCAGCTTGTGCAGTATTTCCAAAGAATTCCCAGTGTTAGCCGCCATGTTTCAACAATGTTTTGCCCACCAGGCTGTGAGAGCAACCACGTGACTGAAAAATATTAATTGGCTTTAGTTCAATACCTGAATTTGCCCTGCGCAAACTACCTTACAAAAAACAACATGTTGTGCCTGCCATGGAACATGGCATTTTAAAATCCGCAAACCAATTTCAGCGATCTTCGCTATATTATGTTCATGGTGTTTTATCTGTCATTTTTATCAAGTTCAATTTAAACTGTCAGTACGTGCTATATAAGTTTAACAGTAGTCTACTGTAAATGTTATGTTGTTGGTTACTGTAGCAGCAAACGTATCTATAGAAGTAAAGACAGATTTGTACCTATCTAACTTTAACTGATGTTTAGATAACATAGCTAAAGCTAAATAAGAGCTGAGGTTATATAGAGGTTTGATTAACATTGTAACGTTCTTAGCCAGGTAATACAACTTTGCGGGAGACAGTACGTGTTGATTGACACGACTCCAGCCTTCTTACAAATAATCTTCATTATTATTTATAAGTAGGCATACTTATTCTAAAATCAACACCTAATAGGTCAAAATAGTATACAGATACAAATATGACCATAGCGAAGTTGTCACACCAGATTCCCATTGAAGTTTATTTATTTATATGGTTTTCAAAAGTTGTTCCACACATCAGCGGATATTACAGGTAATTAAACAAGGATTAAACGGCTGCTGAATCAACAAGTGTTGCCCTCTCGAGATTCATACCCAGGTCGTCCACG
Organism: Esox niger; assembly: GCA_016801105.1. Taxonomy (NCBI): domain Eukaryota; kingdom Metazoa; phylum Chordata; class Actinopteri; order Esociformes; family Esocidae; genus Esox; species Esox niger. Next base: position 117,401 of record JACXGJ010000546.1, on the reverse strand, counting down.
TGGAAGGCTGTGTTGTTAAACACTACACCATAGAGCTGTATATTTGACAGGTGTCAGTAATAGCCTTGTGTCTAACCTGAACACATCCTCTTTTGCCACCGGCCGTTTCAACAGCTAATTGGCCATTTGTGAATGATACTGATAAAGTTTCTTACTAAGTATACTAGCCAGTAATAGGCTTTACTAGTATCTACAAACTTTCTGGAAAAGTCAAGAATTGAGCAAATGCTCGCAAGTTTGCCAAAACTATTTCATTTCATGGCATAAGGATGTATTTTTGCTTTCATGGTATAACAACATACTTTTTTTCATTCATGAATGACATTGATACAATAACTATTAATAAAGGTGAGAATAACTAGCTTATTGAGAATTGTACCAGATGAGAGAATTGTAGAATGTACCAGAAATTGTTGCATTACTGTATACCCGTAGTTTTATTGCGGCCCACAATTTATTTTTATAAATGTCGTTGCTCTCAATAGATTCGAACTTGAGTCTTTCATGTAAGAGGCTCTGTCTTCAACCACTACACTACGGCATTACAGATTTCAGCAGTCGCTAGACACCATTGAACACTGTGTGAAACTGACTAACGTGAACACAAATCCTGCCGGAGCGTTGGCTTCTATGCGCCTCACATTCAAGTGCATAGTCCAAGAGTTGCCGTCGGGTTTTTTGTCACATTTAGCTCGCTTCATGATCAAGCACTAATGCAATTACAATGTATGCATTGTAGATGAGGCAGACTGAAGCCCTGTAGGGAGTCACCAGACTGTGATACCTAGCAAGATGCAGTTGACTGTTGTGAATTTCACTGACATTTGTCAGTATATTATGTCCCTCGTTCATATGCAGCCATTGTTCTTAAAGTAATTGAAAATATATATTTGTTAACAAATTATGCTGGCAAATTTGTTATTTTAAGTGTAACCGTGGTAAGATCATTTAAAGAACATTGTTTCATGAATGTCCTCCATATGTCAGGACAGCAGGTAAGGATCCAAGCGCGGACTGGGGAAGTGAGACAGAGGGAGTGTGGTCGGGGACGGGCAGTGAGACGTCTCACGTAACGGGAGCGAAGGTGCCGGCGAGCAGTAGGCAGAGTAGTCAAAGGCTGGCGGAAGGTCAGTAAACGTTCAGACGGTAGAAGTACAGGCAGGGAGCAGGCAGAGCAGTCGGGGACAGGCAGGAGATCAGGACTCGAACAAAGAGCAGAAGCATGTGCAGGACGTAGGCAGAGTAGTCCGCGACGGGCGATCGGTCGGTCGGTCGGTCGGTCGGTCGGTCGGTCGGTCGGTCGGTCGGTCGGTCGGTCGGTCGGTCGGTACACGGATATTCGGAGAGAGCGTTTGGTGTTTGCGAGATGTGGCATGCGAGCATGAACCATTGATCTGGCAGGGAGTAGTATTTGTATGGCGTGGTGACGAGGTGAGCGGGGACAGGTGCGTGAGTGGTGATTGATGACAGGTGTGAGAACAGGTGCGTGCTGGCAATTCAGGAGCGCGGGCACCTGCCTCTGCACGCTCTCGGAGGCGGGGACGTGACACCATATTATACTAATTGAAAAACAGAAAATGGCTTAACATGTGTAGGAATTATGCCACATGATATTATGTGAATTTTTCTTACCTCCTGAAAGCATTAGTAGAATGTTCATCACAAACCTTAATGCAACCAATTCATATTAATGGAACATTAGGAAACAATCTACTTCAACTTCTGGAAAACTTTGTATCATTCAGGGAACATTCCAAGAATGTTCCAAATGTACATTGGGGCAAAACAGTATTTAGTCAGCCACCAATTATGCAAGATCTCCCACTTAAAAAGATAGGCCTGTAATTTTCATCATAGGCACATTTCAACTATGAGAGACAAAATGAGAAGAAAAATCTGAAAATTACATTGTAGGATTTTTAATGAATTTATTGGTAAATTATGGTGGACAATAAGTATTTGGTCAATAACAAAAGTTAATCTCAATACTTTGTTATATACCCTTTGTTGGCAATGACAGAGGTCAAACGTTTTCTGTATGTCTTCACAAGGTTTTCACACTCTGTTGCTGGTATTTTGGCCCTATCCTCCATGCAGATCTCCTCTAGAGCAGTGATGTTTTGGGGCTGTCGCTGGGCAATAAGGACTTTCAACTCCCTCCAAAGATTTTCTATGGGGATTAGATCTGGTGACTGGCTAGGCCACTCCAGGACCTTGAAATGCTTCTAACGAAGCCACTCCTTCATTTCCCAGGCGGTGTGTTTGGGATCATTGTCATTCTGAAAGACCCAGCCACGTTTCATCTTCAATGCCCTTGCTGATGGAAGGAGGTTTTCACTAAAAATCTCATGATACATGGCCCCATTCATTCTTTCCTTTACACGGATCAGTCGTCCTGGTCCCTTTGCAGAAAAACAGCCCCGAAGCATGATGTTTCCACTCCCATGCTTCACAGTAGGTATGTTGTTCTTTGGATGCAACTCAGCATTCTTTCTCCCCCAAACACGACAAGTTGAGTTTTTACCAAAAAGTTATATTTTGGTTTCATCTGACCATATGACCTTTTCCCAATCCCCTTCTGGATCATCCAAATGCTCTCTAGCAAACCTCAGACGGGCCTGGACATGTACTGGCTTAAGAGGGGGACACGTCTGGCACTGCAGGATTTGAGTCCCTGGCGGCGTAGTGTGTTACTGATGGTAGCCTTTGTTACTTTGGTCCCAGCTCTCTGCAGGTCCTTCACTAGGTCCCCCCGTATGGTTCTGGGATTTTTGCTCACCGTTCTTGTGATCATTTTGACCCCACGGGGTGAGATCTACTTATAATTGCTCCCACAGTTGGTTTCTTCACACCAAGCTGCTTACCTATTGCAGATTCAGTCTTCCCAGCCTGGTGCATGTCTACAATTTTGTTTCTGGTGTCCTTTGACAGCTCTTTGGTCTTGACCATAGTGGAGTTTGGAGTGTGACTGTTTGAGGTTGTGGACAGGTGTCTTTTATACTGATAAAAGTTCAAACAGGTGCCATTAATACAGGTAACGAGTGGAGGACAGAGGAACCTCTTAAAGAAGAAGTTACAGGTCTGTGAGAGCCCGAAATCTTGCTTGTTTGTAGGTGACCAAATACTTATTTTACCAAGGAATTTACCAATAAATTCATAAAAAATGTTTCTCTGGATTTTTTTTCTCATTTTGTCTCTCATAGCTGAAGTATACGATGATGAAAATTACAGGCCTTTCTCATCTTTTTAAGTGGGAGAACTTGCACAATTGGTGGCTGACTAAATACTTTTTTGCCTCACTGTTACTGTTAGATCATTGCCAAAATGTTTTTTGTGAACCTTATTCCAACCTCCACCAAACATTCCTGGAATGTAAGGAAAACTTTCTACTTCAACTTGAGGAGAACCTAAATGTTACCTTATCGTATAGTACACAGAGGCCCACAAAAATAAACTTCCCAGAACATTCCAAGAGTAGGTGTAATTTTCCGGAATATTATGGAATGGTTATTCATTTCAACTGAGAGAAACTTCAGTGAAGGATTCATTAAATACAACTTACAAGGAACCTCATTACCAAAAAGTCACTAAATGTCATGTAATATTCAGTGCCTATATGAATGTTTGGTGTTTGTTTCGTTTTACAAAAAGCAACATTGTAAAGTTCCCAAAATGTTCTGAAAAAGTTGCCAAAACAAAACGCTGAGTGAAAACGCTGTCAAAATGTGGACTGGACTGTATGTATGTTAGTATGTAGTGTATGTACGTAAAAACGTTGCCCTCCTTACTCACCTTGAAGTAAGTTCCACAGCAAGCAATCCGGATGATGATGCAATAAGCCTTTGACTTTAGGCTGCAAGAAACAACAGACAACAGTATCATATCATGACAAAATAACACCAGGGAGTATTCTCATGTCCTATAACATACTGACATAGTAGATTATTTATCCCTCTCCTCCATCCTCTGTCAACACAAGCAGGCCTCCCTGTGAAGAGATGTAGAGATGTAGAGAAAAGATAGAGAGTCAGGGGAAATCAGGTTTGCATAGAAAACCTGTGTGTAATGTATTCTATTCATTTTCAACCAAATAACAATTCCTAAAGATATAAAAGGCTAGGATAAATAAAACAAAACCACATTAGAACATACGTAGCAGGTGTCTCCTCTTTTTCTTAGTGCTCTTCGTTGTTTCATATTAAACAACGTGTTTTCGCAAGGGAGCATATAAAATAACAAATAAAAAGAACCAGTAACCACAAGTAATAGCATAACCTGGAGACTTTCCATGTTCCACTAATGTCATTCTACTGTCAGTCAGACCAACCTTATTAAAGACATTCGCTCTAGTAACTTCAAATGTATAGTTTTATTTGTTCACACAAAAATGAAAATACTTCAGGTTATCAGCACCAAAACCATGCAGAAAATAAACAATTTTCTATCCACAGCCAGCCAGAGCAAGTTCTTCAAAAAAATGACAAGTTCTATGAACAACTCTCTGAGATACTGTTTCCATATTTGCTACTTTAATATTTTACTTAATTAGTCATAGACCAAATTGACAACATAGGCTGCGCTTTGAGAACATTTGTCGATTGAACCTTAGGATGAAAAGGAGCCCCAGCTCAAACAAGTAAGCTACAACTTTTTGAACCTCTGAATGAAATGGAGCCCCAGCACAAACAAGTAGGCTACAATTTATTGAGCCTCTGGATGAAAAGTAGCCCAAGCTCAAACAAGTAGGCTACAATTTATTTCAAGACCTCAGTACTGGTCAAAAGTTAATCCAAAGTGAATTCAGATAAACAACACACTCCTCGGGCAACATATTTTATTGAGAGGTTTCTGGGAATCTTTGTTTCCCTGTTGGCTGCTTTTATCTTTTATTTATCACAGGTCAAACTGACATCATCACTGCTTTTCAACATTGTCATCACTGTTTTTTTCACAGTGTATACAACACAAAAGAACTGGTTGGTAAAAAGCATAAGCACATTGCATGGAAGGGGGTCCAAACTCACAGTGTGTTGTCATAGAGCCATGTTAATAAGTACATTTTAAATACAGCTCAGATATAGGAGACACCTTAAAACTTTGATAATATATTATTAAAAAGTGTACATCTATTTTGCAATATTAAAATGCTTAATTAAAACAGGTTGTGTAGAGCAACAAATAAAAATCAACTTTAAGTGTCTCTCGATAATCTGCTAAATTACTCAAAAGTAAAAAGAATATGCAATTGAGGTGCAGTGGGAGGATGGTAGTGCATGTATAAATATTGTGCTGATGAGAACCAGTCTTATGGTGAATCTCACACAATTTTCAGGTATTCCCAACGAAACTCAGGGGGTTACTTCCAGAGAGAGATAAAAGGGTCAATAAACCCATAATTTTTGGGACACAGGTGTGACTAGAAAGAAGTTACCCTTAGAGTTTTACCAGCAACGTTTGGGTGACAGACTGATTTAGGATTGACAGAAAAAAATAAGGTTCCTTCTTGACCTATCATGATGAATGCAGGTGAATGAAACAACAAAACTTGATTCTATTATATGTTGAAACACCATAATTCCACTATTACTGCTGATCAATTATGGCGATATTCAGCAGTTACAGGAAAGAATCACAGTAATCGCTTGCCAAGAATCTTTAGTATCCCTCAGCACACTTCTCTCTTCCAACAGCAAGACCTAGCAAGAATGAGGCGGAGATATCTGCAATTTCCCTTCATAAAAAGGTCCTTCAAAACAATATTACAAATGGTCAGGATCGTTTACATTTCATGTGGAAATTTAAGCATACTTGGAATTTCTATGAACAATCTAAAACAGCCAAGGTCTGAAGGCTTATAGCGCAAATAAATGTCATAATATTGACATTAATTATGTTTTAGCAAGAAAAAGTATTACTAAATACCTAATTACATCAATTAAACTAACAGCAAAGTATATGCTATTTATTCATGATTATATATATATAACAGCACATATACAACTGAGTGTTGAAAAAATATATATATGATAATCATAATATCATATAAATCATTTTATATGATTAGTGTTATAAGACATATTAATAGTTATCTATAATGTTGAATAATTATGTTAACATAAGGAGAATATTTTGAATGTTTCCAAAAATATGTGATCCAGAATTACTTAATTATTCTTGCTCATTCACAACCCTTTTCTCAAAGCATTTCAACATCTGTCTTTTGCAGTCATCCCCAAACAATAAAAAAAGATACTGTGTCTGAGAATTAGTTAAAAGCTGTATTTTAGTTAGTTGATTAGCTTGTTAGTTCCTTCAAGGGCTCTGGCTGCAATGAGCAAATTAACTAGCTGGCTAAGTAGGATGAAGTGGAATATACCTAACTTTAAATTGAGCCTGAAATAAAATTGTAATGTAAGTTTGCAATAGAGATACGATTTCTTTCTAGAGAGTAGTGACACAGGTCCCGAATAGGTATTAAGACAAACAGAGAAAGCAAGCAAGCAGAGTGAGAGGTTAATGTTACAGTTTGGGGACCCCTGAAATGTATAGGCTCAAAGCTCTTTTTTGTGTTTTAATATCATGGATACCAAGTAAATAAGAGCAATAAGGCACCTCTGGGTTTTTTGGTATATGGCCATATGACCAGGGCTAAGGGCTTCTCACTTAAAAATGTAACACGTTTCAATAGAAACACATGCATATCCTACTTCTGTTGACTTTTCTATTGTCCAAAATGATAGAATATAGATTTTTATTATTTTCAAAATGTGACACCTTATAGTCTAGATTCATTGCACATAAAGTGAAACATTTCAAGCCTGGGGAAGTGATACTTTTGGTCATTGTATCAACTGTTATTTTGGTTCAACTGATATTTGAGAAAACGATACAGTAACGTTGTGTCATGTTGCCAATAATCACTCAGTCTGCATTTTTTTACATTTTACTCCCAGCAGAGAAGTCCCATTTCTTTCATTATTAGTGCACATTTTACATTGGAGTCATTTAACAGTGCCTTTATCCAGAGTAACTTAGAGTTATCGCATCCTGAAGAAAACCACACAAACAGTAAGTACCTTTCACTCAATTAGCTATCTTCAGAGCCCATGCTAAAACAATAAAAGAGAAGTGCCAGCCTTAGTGCATGAAAGGAGGTTTTAGTTTTGTTTTGAAAGAGACTGGAAATTAAGAGACAATGAGAATAAGTGTGATAAAGGACAAAAAAATATGTTTGGGGGAGGGTAAATTTGAAAGTGAGGCAGGGTGAGAGACAGACTGTGAGTGAGTGATATTTGTGTATAGAGTATGAGAGAGTGAGAGTCATAGAGAGACAGTGATTAGCCTGCCCCAGTGAGAGATTAGCTCACCTCCTCCGCTGGTACACTTCCTGATGTGAAGTAGCAGTGTGAGTGAGGTCAGTCCTTCACTTCCCATTAGAGCCTGGACTTCAGAACTCCCTTAGGCAGTGACAGTGATGAATATCCCAACCAGGGCGCAATTTGAGAACTGGAGTTCAACTCAGGTGTCCAGCTTCCTCAGCCAGGTATGTGAGAGGGTGTGTGTGTTTGGGGAATGTGATTTTAAGTAATAGAGGTATTGTTATTATATAAATAAGTACAGAACAACTGCATAATTCTTTACAACTTAATTAATTGAACAAGACCACAACAAATTATAATGCATTATAAAGTTGGAAATATGTCATACTTCTTTCAGAATCAAATGCAAGAATGTGCTACACTTGTTAAAAGAATGAGGATTGATGGACACAGATTCATGGTAAGTTATTTTATATACTTTTCTCCCTTTGCTATTGCAATACTACAATGTCAGAGTGGATAATGGACTCCAAATTCCCTACAGCAATTATGGCCTTGAAAGGAGCATAATAATTACAATTTCCTAATGCTACTTTTGGCCAGTGTTGCTGAAAATAGTTGACACTATTTCCCATTCTCACTAAATCCTTGCTAATTAACTGGTGTTGTTCATTTACAGTAGACACAAATCTGTCAGTTTTTCTACATCTTTGGTAAACATATTGAGATTAGGTTAAACAAGACTGAAAATGCAAATCTGTTCCAAATGCACAATGGACATAATGGCTTTTCCAGCATTATGCTGGACATTAGATTATGTATATGATGAAGTAACAGTAAAAAGTTTATAACCTCTGGTGAAAATTCACAGGAAGTGAGCCATCATTAGTCAATATATCATCAAACTTCCCTGAACGACAAGTAGTAAGGCCTCATTTCGAAGACCAGCAAAAAAAGACAATTACGTTGAACTTCCCCTTTCAGAAAGCGACTGTTTGACAATATACATGTTGTATGTAACCTTCTTCAACCACAAACGAACCACTATTTTGGTCATACTGAACATATTTCTTTGCTATCTTAACTATGATCTCTCTAGTTTTTCTCAATTGCTTGCACATTAACCCTGGAACTTGAGACACAGTGACCAAAACCTGAAAATTAAGTACTTCATCTTACACCAATTTTGCACAAATACAAACACATTTTGCTGATCTAAACCCCACTTTTTGCAAAAATCTACACAAAGTTCTTACTTTTGGCCCAAATATCATTGATTAAGTCTCTTGTGTTTACATGGAAAACACTGCCATTCAGAATGCTTAACTCAAAATATCAACTGTACCATTGACTCCTCATATGGGCCAACATTTGTTCCGATTTAATTAGCAAACATTGCTTTAGCAATCAAAGGGTGAAAGGTGAGCACTCCTGTATTGGAGAACAATTGATCCCAAAGGCAGGATGCAGCCTCATTTTCTTTTTCTTTACAGTATATGAAGGCTTATTTTATTTTTTCCATTATTTGTTCTGTTTGAAGACAACTTTACAAATCCAATTGTGTGCAGAGATATAGATACACTGCAAAAAAAACAAGGGAACACGTAATCATCACCATATACAGTTTTTTATATAGAAATGTTGGCAGTGATTTACCAAATATGACTGATCATGCAAAAAAACAGTCTGTTATTTAAAGATAGTGATCATATGAAGCCATTTATTATCTCAAAGTTGTTTGGCTCTTTGTTGAACCATAATGATAACAGAAATCACACAAATGGCCCTGATCAAAAGTTAACATTTACTTACACTTGAAAATCTGGCCTTGTTACAGACACATATGGTGATGCACACAGGTGAAAATGGCAATTAAAGGTGAATTTCCCACAATTAGTGTCTGGGTATACTCAATGAGTTTGTTACCGCTCACATGGAAGCACTGAGCAGGCTGCATTCTGAGCCATGGGAAGCAGAAAAAAACTGTCAAAAGATGTGCGAAACAAGGTAATGGAACTTTATAAAGATGGAAAAGGATATTAAAAGATATCCAAAGCCCTGCAAATACCAGTCACTACTGTTCAATCACTTATTAAGAAGTGGAAAATTGGCAGATCTCTTGATACCAAGCCAAAGTCATGTAGACCAAGAAAGATTTCAGCCAAAAAGAATTGTTCAGGATACAAAGAATAACCCACAGGTAATCTCAGGAGAAATACAGACCTCTCTGGCAAAAGACGGTGTGGTTGTTTCAAGGAGCACAATACAACGATACTTGAACAAAAATGAGCTGCATGGTCAAGTTCCCAGAAAGAAGCATTTCCTGTGCCAATGCCACAAAAAAGCCTGGTTCCAATATGCCCGACAACACCTTGACACGCCTCACAGCTTCTGGCACACTGTAAATTGGAATGACAAGACCAAAATAGAGCTTTATGATCACTACCATAAGTGCTATGTTTGGAGAAGGGTCAACAAGGCTTATTGTTAACAGAATACCATCCCCACTGTGAAGCATGGTGGTGGTTCACTGTTGTTTTGTGAGTGTGTGAGCTCTAAATGCAAGGGGAATCTTGTGAAAATTGATGTCAGGATGAATGCAGCATGTTATCAGAAAATACTACCAAGACAATTTGCTTTCTTCTGCACACAAGCTGTCCATGGGACTCTTTTGGACTTTCCAGCACTACAATGACCCTACGCACAAGCCCAAATTGACCCTCCAGTGGTTATAGCAGAACAATTTGAAGGTTCTGGAGTGGCCATCAGTCTCCTGACCTTAATATCATCGAGCCACTGTGGTGAGATCTCAAATGTGCGGTTCATTCAAGACGACCAAAGAATTTGCATGACATGGAGGCATTTTGCCAAGACAAATGGGCAGCTATACCACCTGTAAGAATTCGGGGCCTCATAGGCAACTATTTGAAAAGACTGCCCGCTGTCATTGATGCTAAAGGGGGCAATACACTGTATTAAGAACTAAGGGTATGCAGACTTTTGAACAGGGGTCAGTTCATTTTTTTCATTGTTGCCATGTTTTTTTTATGATAATCCCATTCTATTATGAGCTACAGTTGAATGTGAATCCCATAAGAAATAAAAGACATGTGTTTTGCCTGCTCACTCAGGTTTTCTTTACAAATGATACATATATTATATATTGTGCTTTTGAGCACAACTGTAACACCATGTTACACCAGCAGGCTGCTGGTGTGCATAATTCTGGCCAAACTGTCAGAAACAGACTCAATGAGTGGCACAAGGGCCTGATGTCCTCTAGTGGGATCTGTGCTCACAGCCTAGCACCATGTAACTAGAATGGCATTCGCCAGAGAACACCAGAATTGGCAGGTCCACCATTGGTGCCACATTCTCTTCACAGATAAGAGCATGTTCACACTTAGCAAATGTTACAGATATGAATGAGTCTGGAGACGTGCTGAACGATATGCTGCCTGCAACATCATCCATCATGACCGGTTTGGCGGTGGGTCAGGGATAGTCAGGGGAGGCATTTCCTTAGAGGTTTGCACAGACCTACATAACTTCATTTGGAGAAGACATACTGTACCATTGTTTTGAATGCAGTTTGGGCTTGTGTGTGAGGTTTTATATTTGTGTTCAAGTTTTGAGAAAATTAGCCCTGCTTTCAGAAAATGTGTGTAAGCAATTGAGAAAACATGTAGCATTAACATTGAGTTTATAGATTTTCTCAATTGCTTGCAGAGATTTCTAATTACCAATTGAACACTAGGATTCACCACTTTACTGCTGCCGAGAGTGCTTCATAGGTTGACCTAATCAATCTTTTTCTTGAGACATGCTATTGAAACATCTCAAGACGTCCTGATACAATTTTCTTCTTCAAAACCCTATTTGAAAACGTCTTTTGAAGTAATTTTCTAGAGACACTCGTAAAATATTGTACTTCGAGTAGAAAACACCACATAGTTTAGTTTTTTGGAGAACCTATGCACAGCACTATACAGTACATACGTTCTGCTCCTCTGGCATAACTCAGATCCAATTACATTATCATTAATACGACACTACCAATAATAACATCACAGCAGTATTATTATTAACAAACTCCATAGGCAATGAACAAGGTACTGATCCTACCACAAAGGAAACACAGAACCAGACAGGAGGAGGCATGGGTGGTGAGTGGATTTGCACCTGCATGCTAGTAGCACAATCAACATATTGAACTGAGTGAGTAACCTGACAGTTAAATCGACAGATATAAAATCTGATATTGTAATAGGAGAATTCCGAAAGTCAGTTGATGTGTCGCTGGCCAGTTTCCAATCAGATTTGGTAACTGGCCAGCAGAGCTGGCTATGCTAATAAATACCTTGTCTTCAAGATGTTTTCAAGATCAGTTATTTTAAAATGACTTAATAATTGCAAGAATTAGTATTCACATTATGACATTTAAAGATGCAATATAAATAGAAATACAAAATGTCAACCAATGATAGATACCAACAAAAGCAAACAAATCACACAGTAATTGAAATACATTTGAGGATCATTTGGTTAAAAACTCTTTTCAGATGGTTATCATTTTCAACATGTGGAAAATTATTCAACTGACATTTGATCACAGCCCTCACCATTTATTGGTAAACAATGGGCACTCCTCCCCCTCATAAAATATAATCACATATATTATGTCCACAAAGAACAATAACAGCACTCTGTTTATATCCATGGATATTGACTTTACCACTTCATCGTAATTTTGTAGCAGAGTCCGTGACCAGACTTCCCCATGTCAAGGGGAGGCTGAAGCGCCCACTGCAACCCTACTTTCCACAGCTATGCTGAATCATTTGTTGTATTCACTTAATTTCCCTTTGTTAATTACTTAGCATTTAGTTTGGAACTGCAGGTTTAATTTAATAAGTGAAAGGGTCCATGAGTAATGAAGGTTGAACATATACTCATTTAAGATAATTCTTTATTATTACTATTTTCCACATTGCAGATTAATAACAGAGACATCCAAATTGTCAGTTTTGGGTCATTGTCTTCCCATTACCACAATGCCAGGAAATCTATGACAACACCTGCTAGCTGTTCCCTTAGACCTTCAGTTATTGCGCTACTGCTAGTTGGCGTTGGCTGTAACTCTGGGGAGGAAAATAAAGGGCTTTATTGCCAAATACTGAAGGATCCAAAATAAATTAGTCATGGCAATGAGTAAGGAGTTCTTGTCGTCTTAGGATATTCTTTTGATAACTCCCAAAAAAGGGAATTGTCTTGTTAAAAAAAATGAGTCCCACTAGGTGCTAACCAGATGAGATGGTATATTGCTGCTGAATGCTGTGGTAGACATAATGGTTGAGGGTGCCTTGAATTCGAAATGAATCACAGAGAGCCTCACCAGCAAAACACCCCCACAACCCCACACCTCCTCCTCCATGCCTCACAGTAGGAACCACAAATGCAGATTATGAATTCACCCACTGATAACTGTAATCTACTTCTCTGCAGCAGAGGTAACTCTGGTTCTTTCTTTTCTGTGGCAGTCCTGAAGAGAGACAGTTTCATGATAGTTATTGACACTAAAACATTTTCAGGATTCACAGACTTCCATGTATTAAATTAAATGCATTCCAGATGATTACCTCACTGTGGTTTAGATGGTGGTTATATTCAAGGTGGATAAATTTAATAAGTGTGCAACTATCATCAAGACAAATCTGGCTACTTTAAATAATCTACAAAATGTATCTGTTTAACATGTATTTGGTTACTTGTGTAATTTCATAATTTATATGTCTTGACTATTATTCTACAATGTAGAAAATAGTTAAAATAAAGAAATACCCTTGAGTGAGTAGGTCTGTCTATACCTTTGACTTGTACGGTAGACGCATTCAGGTACAAAACCTAAAACAAGCATAAATGCGCTAGTCACTGTCATTCCAGTTCCATTTAATTCCTTTTCATTCCAGTTCTAGATAGCAAGTTACAAAAAAAATTCATAGTAATTATGTAAACAGAGGCTTGGAGAAGCCAGAGCAGAGTTTGGCTGTTGCCGTGTCACCCAAAACAATTTTTGCTTGAATGTACAGGATAATCATACAATTATTACTCTGATCTCAGAAATAAATTGTGTCTTCTCGAGTCAAAGCTAAGTACAATTTTACCTTGAGTCTAAGACAAGACTGAGCCACTCAATAATGTTTTCAGTACTACAACACTGCTCAAAATTATGTCTCTGTGTACAATTTAAATAAAGTTGTGCTTTACCACAATGGCTAATCCTATTACCACAATGACAGGAAGTCTATGACAACACCTGCTAGCTGTTCCCTTAGACCTTCAGTTATTGCGCTACTGCTAGTTTGTGTTGGCTGTAACTCTGTGGAAGTAGATATAGGGCTTTATTGCCAAATACTGAATGATCCAAAACGCATTAGTCATTGCAATGAGTAAGGAGTTCTTGTCATCTTAGGATATTCTTTTGTGAGCTTTTCTATGCATTATTCAGTGACCCTACACAGCTTCCTTTGGGAAGTAAAATAGTACAGAAATACTACTAGATATTTTGATATGCTTAACATTTACCTTCAAATTGTCCATCACTACCTCCCCATAATAAGTTCAAATGGGATTTCAAGGTGAATAAATCAGAGTAATTAATGTTTGAAAGGATTCACTTTTGATCTGAGGTTTACCAGACCAGATCTAAACCTTGCACATACGTATTGATTCATCTAGCATTTATTGATCACATGGGTTCAGTTAAGACTCATGTTACTGCGGCCTTCCTTTGAAACAGAAATATTTCAACCTAATTTTTTCAAGCATCCTAGTTCTCAGGAAGCAGCCCTCTCTCTCATGTCAAATTGTCATTTTGAAACTCTGAAACATCTGTGGATCAAACTAAAAATGGAACACACAACTAATTCTCAGTCCATGCCCAAGGGTCATTTTCTCATTAAGTTTGCAAAATAAAAATGTCATATTAGCATCTGAGCTAGTTAGTGATCAAGATGAAAATGAAGATTATTTTGAGACCAGGCTTGAGGTAGTAAATCTACATACAGATGTTGCTAAGAGGTTGTCAAGTGTGGTTAAAGATAGTCATGCGAGATTATGTTATAGTTATGCAATACAGCAAGCTACCCTGCTTGCTGTGCTACATGACCTATACCTACAGTATGTCGGCCCATGTGGGTTCTGCCTTTATATTGATTTGCATATTCATGTGGTATTTATAGCCTTAAACATATGGTTAGGCAGTGCACACGGCTCTCAGTAAGTGAGCAGGCCTTTTCTCTCGTTTCCTATATGTTCATCTGAGGGGCAGTCTTCCTGCACCATCTGTGGCTAGAAAAGGATGTAGTTTGAAGCTGTAGTGTTTCAGTTATTTGTAACTGTGCTTTACATAGTGAGTGCCTTATTTCATTAAGCAGAAGACTAGTTTTCATAAATAAGCTGATTTGATTTGGAAGTTGTGAGAGATGTGGTTAAAGAGATAACACAGCCATCAGTGAGGTCTGAGATTCGGCAGTATTTATTTTGCCAGGCGCTAAAAGAAAATATTCTGGTGTTGATTGTAAGAGAGGGCATATCTCTTTTTCTTGGAGCTGATTTAGATTTCAAGTCAGTCTCCTCAATGCCTATTTAGAATATGAGCTTTGAGTTCCTGCAGTGAGAGGGAAGCAGCTCTAGCCTGTTCTGCAGCAGGGACTGCTGGTTTTCAATATGCAGGCGTAGTTGCAGGGCATAGGCCTGTTGTGTTTCATTCAAACACCAGGAGAATCTAGGCATAAATAATTCAATGTGGGAGCAGCGTATGAAAAGGCACTCAGGCGAAATATTTGATATTTCATTTGGTGTCAAATAGTTAGGAATGAGGGCTGAGAATTATTTCCTCTTTTAAGTAAGTTAAATGGTCAAGTCTGCAACGCGCTTTTGGAGGTCTGTTTGAACTACAAGGAAGGTGATTCAATTCATATGAGTAAGCATTATCTGACTGATTTTACAGATGATTCAACAATGAACTTTCTATGCAAAAGTTAATTATGCTAGAGGTTATTCAAACAGCATGGTCTCTTGACAGCTTTCCTTGTGATTCAGTATGCAATGATTCTCATCTAAGAAATAAAAAAGTGACACATTGCAATACAATTCATGCCAGTCTAACAACTTTGTTAACCAAGGTCCCATTTGCCTTACATTGAAAACATGAACACAAATACATTATTTGTAACAACACTTGGCTTCAGATTTTATATTGGAAGTATCCAAAATACCTGTAGTTAAAACGACATGATGTTTCAAATTATTAAACAACTCTACAGTTCAGATAATAGGCTACACATTTGACCAATATCAAAATGCCAACAAAATGCAATTACTATCATATGAATGATCATTCTGTAATTGGTCACAGTTTAGTTTTGAATCACAGAAAACAATTCAGCATAGCACATCGTGCTATAGTAAGAGATAACTGAAAAGAGGAAATAGTCAGACCAAAGGAAGACCTTTAGCAATGCACTGTATTATTTGAGCATACTGTACATGATAATCACTACTCTGAGATTCAGGGCAACTGTTCCCTTCAAAGAGAACCATAAAAACATACTGTATGAACCTCTATAGAAGCATGAGCGCAGGTCAGTAGTGGTGTAAAAAGGGCTAAACCACCAAAAAACTTTCACAAATGTTAGGTAAAATGTCAGAAAAAAAGAACAAAGGAAAAATACTTCTACCCTCCACTATGCCACTGGATGTGTATGTCCTTATTCATGAACCATACTTGAAATTATTTCAATGGTAACAAGTCACTAGGGACTGAACTGAAAAATGTAGTCAACAAATCAGGGAAAAATTAAGAAAATAGTAGTGAGAGTAGTTTGGCCAACCATTAAAAATATATTTCTGATTTAAAGCAAGCAGACGTCCAAGGCTTTTGACTGTTTTAGTGTCATTCTGCCATCTAGTGTAAGGTAAGAGTGACACATTCCTGAAGTGGTCGTTACTATTGTACAATCTATTCTAATGTGTCGGGTATGTATGGTTCAACTTAGTCTGTATAAAAATATGATTTCTGGGTTTACAGAATGGAAGATGTCATTGTTAATTTGCCAAAACCAACATATCAGCAGATGTGGTTCATATTTTACAATTTCAGACAGATCAATAAAACTGGGATTTAGAATGTGGTAGATATTTTAATAAAAAAACGGTATATTTGTTTTGTGCCCCTCTGCTTCATTTTCACAGAATATGTCTGACCATGAAATGAGCCGGTTCAGCCTTTTTGACCAACTGTAAGTCACCCCCTCTTATTTGACATCCTTTCTGTCCATCCATCTCATTCCTTTCTCGTGTTTTTTCTTAGTGTAAAGACAGCAGTATACCTGAGGTATAGTCCCAACAGAACCCTAACCCACCACTGCCTTTCATTTTGTTTAATGCTTGCATGTTTTCTTCATGCTTCCTTTTAGCATTGACTTTGCTGATAGATACTTAATTCAGTAAAATGTACTTACTACCTTCTTTTCTATATTCAGACTTAATGAAATTTGTACTTTGTAGTTTTCTAGCTTTTTCAGCTTTGTGTGTTTTATTGTTCTTCACTAAACCCTGTCATTTTTGCCGATGCTCTACACCACAGGGCCGCAATAGCTGTAATGTTGTTTTCCCTGCCTACAACCCCTAGTCTCAATCAGCATTTGGAAATGTTGATTTCAGCTCATGATGCCCTTCAGGCCCTTCACCTTCTGATCCTGAGATTATAACAGAATAAACTGCTACTCTAACTGCTCTCACTGATTGTGTTTTTTCCCACAGATTGAGAGTGTCTGGCCTGAGTGAATGGTTGTGGTGTTGGTGGCAAAGAGCTACTAATTTCTCTTAAGTAGATGATTTCTCTCTTCCTTCTCGCCCAGCAGTCTATGTCCTCTTTCAACTTTCGTACCTTCACTGTTCAACATTGTTGTCATCTATCATCCACCAGGTGCCTTTTGAGACTTCCTCAATGAGCTTGATTGTTTTCGTTTCACTTTTTTCTTTCTAAATGTTTCCAAATTTCAAGCATCTTCCTCTAAGCCCAGGAGACTGACACCGTCTGAATCTATCACTTCCTCACCCTTCGTCTCCCTCTATGCAAATTACTTTGTCAACCACTTTGAAAAGGATGCGTACATTCGTACCACAAACACATTTACACATTAAGAAATGTTCACTCGCTTTCTTGTGGTGAAATCCTGTGAATAGTTCTTTTTTGTGTGGTAGTGAACAGGGCGTCCTCCACAATTACTGGCTAATTAAATTCCTGATCAGTACTAAAGGCTGAGTGTAAGATATTTACCAAGCAGGCCAACAAAAGGATCTGCATCTACTCTGCAAGAAAACTATTGAGGTCCCCTGGTGCTCAGTTCTATCACTCCCACAATGCCTGCCCATCTGACACCCAGATGGTAACACATTTCTGCACGATGGGCGGAAATCTTTGCCTGGATGTCGGGCCATCACCACAGGCCTGTCCAGTTTCACAACCACTCCATCACGGTTGAAAACTCCCCACTGCATAGAGAACCTCGAAGTTACTCCAGACAACATCCTGGCAGTGATTTCCTCCTGCAGGATCATGCGCTACGACATGCATACAGCATGTCTTTATCACACACATGGAGCAGTGTATGGACTAGTCCAGGCACTTGTCATCTCACTTTTGGACTCCCACAATTAGTAGGTCTTCCTGCTTCCAAAGTTCTTGCATGTCACCCTGCTCTAGCAAAAACTCTCCTACCTTCCTGTTTGCAGGAGAAACCACTACTATGGTGCTTGCCCTGTGGTGCAGCAAGGAGAACTGCACCTGCCAACCTCAGTCTATGCTTATTAATTAAACACCACATTGAGTTCTTTTTCTGCCACTTCTGGTTTCTTGGCGAGATTGGTGCTTCCATTAAGCCCAAAGCTATTCTCTGTCTCAGCAACCCAATGGTGATTTCAGCTTCCCCTAGAAGCTAGGACAGCTGTATTCATTATAGCCCATTTTCTGATACCTTGCATGAATCTATGTTTGCATTTTACCGTGTTCTTTCTTCTGGCGCTGACTTTGCTGATAGATAATTCATTGAATTAACTTGACTGCGTTACTGGTTTACATGGTTGTTCCACCCAACAGGTTAATTGCTGAACCAATAGAGATCATATAGAGTATGATTAATGATTCAAAATGAAATTTAAAATTGAGACATACTAAGCGTTAATGCCTGGTTTCAGTGTTTTTGTGGTTATTCTGTTTGGTTGGATTGATGTTTGATAGAGCATTCAGACTGATAGAAAACTAGGGTGCCAAAGATTTCAAGCAAAGTGGATTTATCATTGCAATAGATATTTGTCGCTACACTCATTTACACTTCTTGGCTAACTGATCAAATCTTCAGCGGTAGCTACATTACTGGAACGGTTATGTGAAACCAAAACCATAGATTTCATTTTTTTTTTTAAACACAGTGTGCTGCCGGCTATGTCTAATTTCAGCTTGAATAGGTTGGCTGGTGGCTACTGGGTTGATGTTCAGAGTGATTATGACCATGTTAATTGTTATAGGACATTTGTCTTGCCTTTACTTTTGACAGAGCATATCAGCCCATAAACAGATTATAGCAACATCTACAACCCCTGATTTTGTAGGGTAATAATGTGCATCTAGTTTGAAACAGTGGAAACACATAACAATGCATGCTCTGTGTATGTAGCAAAATACCACAGAACAACACTGGGTATTGTGTGTTAATATCAGATGATGGAAATTGTACTTGACTAACAGCAATTTCTTGAAAGTTCCTAAATACTCTGTTAAATGTGTTGACTGATCAGAGGATGTTCACAGCAGGGGGCAATATTGCTCTTTCTAATCTAATCATGTTGTTTCTTATGTGATATGAATTTCATTATATCTCAACTACACAGAACAGAATTCAAATAATTTTCACGTATTAACAGTTGTGATCCTTACTATGCCCCTTAAATATTAACACCCCTTAACAGCAACCTGTAGTAATAAACATGACTATCAATGAGTTCATTTCAATTACAGGTGTCTGTTATAGTTAGCCTAATTCAGCAGATGAAATATGACTAATCCCATGAATATCAGGTTAGGATAAAACATTCGCGTGGATAGAGAATTGAATATACTTTAAATTGGATGTGAAAAATGAAGACCCCATTGACTGGTTTACAGTTTGTAACACCTGGATCATATTAACCCTATCTATGGTTTCTTACTATACAGTAGATGTGTTGCCACGCATACATTCAGACTCTAGGAGTGGAAAGGAGAACGTTCTTGTAGGGGTGTCATTATTTTTCCCTTTGCCATCACAAATGAATGTTGCATGAGTTTTCAGTAGAGTAATTTAGGCACAGAGCCAGTCTCAGTGAGGTCATTCACAACGCAAACGTCAAGCAGGTTAGTAGCTAGACAGAGCCTGTAGTCACTTGGGTCAATTTCCGAATTAAGACATGGAGACATTTTATAAGTTCACAGCTTCTGCAAGTGGACAACTTCGGTAAGAGATAACCAATTTGATGTTTTGAAATTAACAGGAACTTTGTTTTATTGTTAATATGTCATCGCAACCAAAGCTAACCTTAATGACTATTCAGATCATGTCTATTGTTCAATTATGGCCTACTGTATATTTTTATATGGGCATAGTGGGTTCTGGCAGGAAAATAAATACACAGTACAGAATTGTTTGTACTAAGATAATGAACATGTTTTTACATCTGTTAATTATTTTCTGAAGTGGTTATATAATTTTTTATATTATATTCATACCACACTTGTTGTTGTTTGTTATTGTATGTCACAAAATTATTTTCACCCAGATTAAGTTAAACTGTGAACAATGGGCTTACTCTACATTTATATTTCTGATGGCTCTGGCCGGGTTGTTGTGTGAATCCAAATCTAATGTGCTGGTGTTGCAAAAATGTAATGGGAGAGGGAATGTGTGGAGAGAAGAGTGACTAACTTGGATGTTGCAGTAATTACACGTCTCAGGACTGTCTCTATTCAGCACTCGTTCTGTAATTGCATGTAAGCTACAGTGACCAAGTTTGAGTGAGTGTATGTGGGTGTGTACTTTACTCCCAACTACGCTAATACCTCCAAGCGCTAGCCAACATGTAAAATTGGCTGAAGATTGCACCTGTGATTTTATTCAGTGTTGAAGTTGACATCATTTCAGTGTTCCGTAGCCAGTCATAGAGACATATATTTAGGCTATGCCAAATACAGGACTTGTTTTAACACATTGTTAGTGAGCTGTAACTGTTTGTCTAGCACCTGTTATTGTTTCCAAAGGGTCCAAACAGGTTTATACTGAATTAAATCAATAAACACTGCATGTTTTATGTTGAATATCGGACATGTTTACTGAAAAGGTTTAAACCTGTCTTCCAGGCAGCTTCAGAAGATGGTCCAAGATATCAAGAAAAATGATGGCAGTATCCTAAACAGACTGAGAAGGTCAGTGCATCAAATTAAATGTTTGAAACAATTTAAGCAGTTCACCTGTTGTCTGTTACCCACAGGTTGGCAGGTTACCATAGTTTAATATGATACTAAAACTACCACACATATTTCTGAGCACCTCTCCTAAACATAATGTCGACTGCCTACTTTTGTTTCTGTGTAAAGTATGTTTAAACAAAATACCATTTTTAAATCTTTGACACTATTTATATAAATGACATTTCTAGTTACGCCTGCATGTAAAGACCCGCTGTGAATGTTGTGGGCAGGCATCAGAATTGTTTTGGCACAGGATTTTTTTTAGCATTTTGTCAGTGTCTGCAATCCAGACATTTTTGGTTAGGCTACATAATTTTGCCTATAGAAAAAAGATTAGGTGTGTTCCTCCACCTCGATCACCCCCAAGGCCATGTATAAATATATTTCATTTGAATGTGAATTTCATGAATTTATATAACGGTGAACTATTGGGACTACATTGTTCCTTATTAGATTCCAAGTTGATTTTCAAGCTCTTTGAACAACAACCCTTTTGGGAGAACAAC
The DNA here is from genome assembly GCA_016801105.1 of Esox niger. NCBI lineage: Eukaryota > Metazoa > Chordata > Actinopteri > Esociformes > Esocidae > Esox > Esox niger. The sequence goes on along the minus strand of JACXGJ010000546.1, from coordinate 96,009 downwards.
AAAAATCCCATCATTTCTCTCACATGTGGAGTTATGGAGGTGTGCCACGTGCCAAGGAATTCATCCAGCTCTAGGATACAGTGGCAGTTTTAGTAATTTAGGGGCCCTAGGCAGAGACTATTTGTGGCCCCAACATCATCCATCAGCCATACCGGCAACATTCAAAACTTTCTTATTGTTCAATGGAACTGCCACATCCAAAGACACTTGCATTGCTGGCCCTTTCAGTAGAAAGAATCACTTAGTTTAAATATAATTATCTGACGGGTACATACTGCCTATGACTGCCTATGACCTATGACTACAGTGAAGCACAAAGCATTTAGCCACTTTGTTCAAGTGTACAGTTTCTTAATCACGATCAATCAAGTGCATTCATATACGTTCCTTTTCTCACTATCCTGCACATTTCATGATCTGCCCGCTGGAAGGGGCACATATACCTGGATCAGATATTAAATTCTGTGTCACTATATATTTAGAGAATTTTTGGGGAGCCAAGGCAGGGTAAACATCAACATCGCTAATTTGTGATCAGTAACACTGTTGCTATCACCACCATTATCAACAATTATCAAAATGTGTGATGTTAGAAGAAAGACATGATCAAGTTTCAAGGTTTACTTGTCAAATGCACTTAACAATGCAGCATCATCCTGTACAATGAAATTCTTGTGACATGGCACCGGTCTAACTAAGTTGTTAGAGTTAAGATTCAGAGTATATATGAAAAAATATTGCTAGACCGAAAATAATAAAATAAAGCAACAATATACACTGTACACTAGCAGCAATTTAGAAAAGAGTTATGTAAACTAGCAGCAATCTGGGTATTATTTTAAAAGGGCAGCAATCTGGGTTGTATCCTTACCAAGATTGCTGCAATATGTAATAAATTCATTTTAACGTTACTGTTAGGTTAATGTTAGATAGCGCTGGGGTTAAGAGTAGATATCACAGCAATGGGTTTAGGGTTGTGGTTTGTGGTAAGGTGTGGTTTAAGGTTAGAAAACGAAAAATGTTAGGTTACGGTTTGGTTAGAGTTAGGTATCACTGCACTGGGATTCACGTTATGGTTTGGGATAAGGTTAGAAAATTAATCACATATTGATGTTGTCACACCACTACTTGTCTATGCCCACACCAAGTCCCTGTCTGGGGCTGTGTGTCTGTGGAGCATAAGTTCCCTGGTTCAAAACAAACTGTCGTTTTTTTTTTGTCTGGGTTATTATTCTAACATTGCTTTTCTTAACGTAACCTATTTTACGAATCCAGCTGTCAATGAGTTATGTAAAATAGTTTGCGTAGTCCCATGAAAACAGGTTGCATTATTGAACATTTTGATATGGCAAGTATGGCAGTAATATATACAGGTGCTCGTCATATAATTAGAATATCATCAAAAAGTTAATTTATTTCAGTAAAAAAGTGAAATTTGCTTAATGTATACAGACTGATATACATTCTACACAGACTGATATATTTCAAGTGTTCATTCCCTTTAATATTGATGATTATAACTGACAACTAATGAAAACCCCAAAATCAGTATCTTAGAAAATTAGAGTATTACTTAAGACCAATACAAAAGAAATATTTTTAGAAATGTTGGCCAACTGAAAAGTATGAACATGAACAGTATGAGCATGTACAGCACTCAATACTTAGTTGGGGCCCCTTTGCCTGAATTACTGCAGCGATGCGGTGTGGCATGGAGTCGATCAGTCTGTGGCACTGCTCAGGTGTTATGAGAGCCCAGGTTGCTCTGATAGTGGCCTTCAGCTCTTCTGCATTGTTGGGTCTGGCGTATCGCATCTTCCTCTTCACAAAACCCCATAGATTTTCTATAGGGTTAAGGTGAGGCGAGTTTGTTGGCCAGTTAAGAACAGGGATACTATTGTTCTTAAACCAGGTACTGGTAGCTTTGGCACTGTGTGTAGGTGCCAAGTCCTGTTGGAAAATGAAATCTGCATCTCCATAAAGTTGGTCAGCAGCAGGAAGCATGAAGTGCTCTAAAACTTCCTGGTAGATGGCTGCGTTGACCTTGGACCTCAGAAAACACAGTGGACCAACACCAGCAGATGACATGCACCCCAAACCATCACAGACTGTGGAAGCTTTAGACTGGACTTCAAGCAACGTGGATTCTGTGCCTCTCCTCTCTTCCTCCAGACTCTGGGACCTTGATTTCCAAAGGAAATGCAAAATTTACTTTAATCAGAGAACAACTTTGGACCACTCAGAAGCAGTCCAGTCCTTATTGTCTTTAGCACAGACGAGACACTTCTGACGCTGTGTCTTGTTCAAGAGTGGCTTGATACAAGGAATGCGACAGCTGAAACCCATGTTTTGCATACGTCTGTGCGTGGTGGTTCTTGAAGCACTGACTCCAGCTGCAGTCAACTCTTTGTGAATCTCCCCCACATTTTTGAATGTGTTTCACAATTCTCTCCAGGGTGTGGTTATCTCTATTGCTTGTACACTTTTTTCTACCATATCTTTTCCTTCCCTTCACCTCTCTATTAATGTGCTTGGACACAGCTCTGTGAACAGCCGGCCTCTTTAGCAATGACCTTTTGTGTCTTGCCCTCCTTGTGCAAGGTGTCAATGGTCGTCTTTTGGCCAGCTGTCAAGTCAGCAGTCTTCCCCATGATTGTGTAGCCTACAGAACTAGACTGAGAGACCATTTAAATGCCTTTGCAGGTGTTTTCAGTTAATTAGCTGATTAGAGTGTGACACCTGGTGTCTTCAATATTGAACCTTTTAAAATATTCAAATTTTCTGAGATACTGATTTTGGGATTTTCATTAGTTGTCAGTTATAATCATAAAAAAATTAAAAGGAATGAACACTTGAAACAAATCAGTCTGTGTAGAATGACTGTATACAATATGCAAGTTACACTTTTTGAATGGAATTACTGAAATAAATCAACTTTTTGATAATTTTCTAATTATATGACCAGCACCTGTATAACAGTGTGACCTAGCAGCAATTGATATAGTTACTGAAATATTAGACACATATGAGTGCAATAAGCTTATGCATGGTGGCATAGCACACTACAACTACGTAGTGAGAATTAAGAAGGAAATTTGCACACAGTTTTAAATATACCAAAAGGATAATGCGATAATATACATAACACAGTACTTAGAAACAGTTTAAAAAGAGTTCTGTAGATTAACCGCAATATTGGTAGTAGTATAGAATATTGTAGAAATGGCAGTATTGGCAGTAATATACATTGAAAAAGAAAATGTAAAGTAGCATTGATTTTAAATGTGCTAATGTCCATTAAAGTACTTGAAAGGGTATCAGAGCATCTGTAATGATGGAATTTAATCAATGTCTTCTTAAACTCTGTCTGGTGGCCGTTCGTGATGGTCCAGGTCAGGGATAGTGCTTTCTTATGTGAATGTCAAACTGTCATATTCAGTAACAACTGCAGCCACTACGCTACTAATGTCATGGACACACGCTTTTTTATTCCTTCCTTTTTTTCTGCCCTGCTCACATAGGAGCGTTTCATAATTAAAAACAGTGCATCTCTCTATGGCGTACTTCCGATGTGTCATAGAGAAAGGTTGCACTGACAATGGCTTTCACTACGTATTATTTTGCTCATTAATGTATTTCTATTTGTTCATGCTCCTTGGTCCAGTTCAGTTGCTCACTTGTCCATTGTAGGAAATTTCAGCACTGGAAAGGAGTCAGCATCCCTGACTGATCTGTGGCTACACATCACCATACACAACAAACTGCGATTCACTGTGTGTTCTGACACCGTTCTATCAGTACCAGCATTAACCTTTTCAGAAATTTGAGCTACAGTAGCTCATCTGTTGAATTATATCACATGGGCCAGCATTCAATTCCCACGTGCATCAGTGAGCCTTGGCTGACCATTGACCCTGTCAGCAAAACATCGCTTTTCATTCCTTGGACGACTTTTGATCAGTTTTGACCACTGCAGACCGAGGACACCGCACATGTGCCGCAGTTTTGGAGAAGCTCTGACCCATCGTCTTACCTATGGAGAAATAAATGGACTAGAGGCAGCTGCTATTGTTTTAATCATTTTAACAGAGCTGATGAAGTGATGAACATTTTCCCAAAATTCCACCAGCACATTAACTTTCCTTCCTGGGGCGATCAGACTCTTGACCATTGCAATTCACAAATATGTAATGTTATAAATGCCCCACCCTGCATTTGGACAACGCCTAAAACAGGAAAAAAAACGTTTCTCAGACAGTTCAGTGGTGGAATGAGGGACCCATAATTGCTCTACAGGACTGCTTTGAAACAACGGATTGGCAAATGTTCTGTGATGCAGCCGATTGAAAATTGATGAGTACACAAACAGTGGTGCTCAAAAGTTTGCATAACGTTGGAGAATTTCCAACATATTTATCATTTGTAAAGAAAACATGAGTGAGAAGTCCAAACACATGTATTTGATTTCTGATGGGATTCACATTGAACTGTATGTCTTAACAGAATGGGATGATCATAAAACAAAACATGGCAACAAAGAAAAATATTAACTGACCCCTGTTCAAAAGTCTGCATACCCTTAGTTCTTAATATGGTGTATTGCCCCCTTTAGCATCAATGACAGTGTGCAGTCTTTTTTAATAATTGTCTATGAGGCCCCAAATTCTTGCAGGAGGTATAGCTTCCCATTCGACTTGGCAAAATGCCTTTAGGTTATGTAAAGTCTTTAGTCCTCTTGCATGAACTGCACGTTGGAGATCTCCCCAGAGTGTATTGATGATATTGAGGTCAGGAGACTGTGATGGCAAAACCAGAACCTTCACCTTTTTTTGCTGTAACCACTGGAGGATCCACTTGGCCTTGTGCTTAGGGTCATTGTCGTGCTGGAAAGTCCAAGTATATTCCATACACAGCTTTTGTGCAGAAGAATGCAAAAAGTATTTTTTGATGCTGCATTCATCTTGCCATACATTTTCATAAAATCCCCCTTGGCTTTAGAGCTCACACACCCCTAAAACATCAGTGAGCCACCACCATGCTTTACAGTGGGGATGGTATGCAATTTGAAAAGCCACAGGTGTGGGAAATTCACCTTTAATTGCCATTTTCACCTGTGTCTGTCACATTGTCTGTCTGTGACAAGGCCAAGCATTCAAGGATATATTAACTTTTGATCAGGGCCATTTGGGTGGTTTCTGTTATCGTTCTAATTTTAAAATAAGCCAAACAACTATGTGATAATAAATGGCTTCATATTACAAAATTAAACAGTTTCTAAAAATTCACTATCCAAATATTTTCCAATCATGCATTATTCAGCTCTGACCTCGGTTGTAATTAGTGTTCTTAGCATCGTCCAAATTTATGAAGGAAAACTAATCGTCCCACTACAGCAAAGTTGCCTTGCAAGCGAAAAACTACTCCAAAACACTTCAAATTACATTTAGTAATCTGTCGTGGTCGCATCAACGGCAGATTTGGTCAGGCCAAACCAGCATTAGCAAACTATTTCCTACAGCCACTCACGCAGCTTTGATGATGACGGCATTGGTGTGGGAGTTAATTTTAATCGGCAGACGTTACGTGAGGTGAGAGTTTCTCTAGTTGGCCCATTTTCGTTAATATCGTTGGTGGACTTCAGTTTTACTTCTATCATTGTGGGAACATTTGGAAAGTAATGTTTTTGATAAATATGATTTTTAGATGATCTATCCCAGGGGTCTCCAAACTATTCCACGGGGGGGCGCGTGTCTGCAGGTTTTCTCTCTCTCCTTGTACTTGATTGACTAATTAGGCTACTGATTGGTTAATATCTACCTTCACCTGGTTGTGTAGGTGTGAACTGGGAACCAATTTATAGGAAAAACCAAAAACCCGCAGACACATGGCCCTCCGTGGAATAGTTTGGAGACCCCTGATCTATCCCTTTAAGACAAACAAATCTATATAAACAAGACACCACGCAAGCCTAGTTCAGCCTGGCCGCAATAGGAAGTGTTGCCCTCTTGAGATTTGATCCCGGGACACACACGGAAGGCTGTGTTGTTAACCACTACACCACAGAGCTTTACATTTGATAGGTACAGCCGCTTGTGTCTGCTCTGAACAAATCCTCTTTTGCTACTGTTTTAACAGCTAATTGGCCATTTGTGAATGATATTGATGAACTGACTAACCTTTCTTATTAGGTTTACCTCCACCATAGCGTCTATGAACTGTATGGCTTTTGCCACTGGCCGATTTAACAGCGTATTAGCCAATAATAAGCTTACTAGTATCTAATAACTTCCTAGGAATACTCATAAGAATTGAGCAATTCCTAGCGAGACTGAAGATGAACTTTTCCATGCCAGAAACACAATACAGCCATATACAGTTTTAGTTAAGGCTTAATATAACATACGTATGTCGTAACCAGCAAATGTGCATGTCTATCATTACCCAAAACACATGCACAGAAGCATACCACGAAAATCTACCAGAAACAGTCACAATATAAGCGTAAGCTGTTTTATTTACGGCTTACTATAATGCATTTCCTGAAGGTTTTAGCCTGCAAAGTTTTTTGTCTGTATAGAATAATTCATAATGCGTACTTCGCTTTGCCTGTAAGGAGATAGGAACGTGGGACGTGGGACCTATAGTTCTTTAACCACTACGCTATTTATCAAGGGATACTCAGTCAGTAAGTCACTCACTCAGTAAGAGATATTCGCTCTTATTGGCCAGCTCTGCTTACGCGGTCCGGCAAAAACAATGTATAATTATATTTTATTATATAATATGATCATTGTATTATAAATATTATTTCAGTTTGAATTTTCAAAGACTCCTTTGCCTTCTGGAGCCATAGGTGGCTGCCTACCTTGCCTAATGGTGGGACTGCCACTAGTAGGATAAATAAGGATAAATAAATACACATGCCTTTCTCATTTCAAGGAGGGAGCAGGATGTCAAAGTAACAGCGAGACAGACTTTTATTTGAGAGACTTCTAATCATGACAAGACTTAACAGGACTTGAAACATAAGAATGGGGCTCTTAGACATAGAAAGAAACAATGACTGACAAAGAAACAGGGAACTGGAGGAGACTAAATAGGGGATGTTATAAGAGGGAAATGAGACACAGGTGGGAAGACTACAGACCTCGGTTGAGAAGACTACAAACACAGATCAATTCAAAGAATACAAGGGATGAAAAACTGAACAGAGAAACAAACAACATTACAATGGTGTGGAAACCAAATAAAGACTGATTAGAACACTAGGAAATGACAATAACAACAAACAGGTGTCAGTGCTCCAAATGAGAGAGAGAGGGCATTGGATCTCTTTAGCCCAACAAGTCTGCCGTGCCAGGATGAGACACTGCCACTAAAATTTTCATTCTGGTCAAGGTCCTGGCAATAAGGTCCTTTACACCATCCTAGGCTACTACATACCTATCTTTTTTTTCTTCTTTTTTTACTGAAGGATAAAGGGACTTAAGCCCTGCTCTTTGTTTCAGGTGACCAGACTGTATTCCTGTTTTCCAGTATCATGCGCGGTATATGGTGACCTGTCCCAAATATGAATTGTAAAATGACTGGTTAGACCTCAGAAATAATATTTTAAAAAATATTTTAAAGATGATTTGCAGCTGATATGTGATGTTTTGCACAGGACAAATATTACAAAATAATATTTTTACATAATTGCTAGAATATCAGTTATTCCTATGGATGTTTCAGATGGGGTACATATTTTCCAAACGTTGCAAGCTAAAGGCAGGAAACTGAATGTCTTTATATTCTACATGTGAATACAGTGACATCAAAAAGTATTTGAACACTTATATCAGTTTACTTTCTTCATGCCATCACTCTGGTTCATATTTATCTCATCTGTCCACTATGCTTATTTCCCGTATATAGCAGGCACTTTTAGGTACATGTTAGGCAATCCTGTTTACTAGTGGTTTGTACCTTGCAGCACAGCCTCTGTAGATCGGCTGGTGAAGCCTTCTGCTGTTAGTACTGGCTGACACATTCATATGTTAAGACTGTTTAAGATCTGGCGGACAGTAGTTTAATTTATTCTCATTATGGTGATCATTCTGTGATTATCCAATGTAGAGGTCTTCCTTGGTCTAGCAGGTTTTTCGCCATTTGCTGAGTTCACTTTTGGAGTTTTGTCCTGGCAATGACAGACTACACAGATAACTTTGGCACAAGAGATTGGCTCAAAAATCCCCCCAAAATATTCTAAATACCACTTACAGGAGAGATGCGTTTTCTGGCTATGCATGAGAAAGAAAGTGAATATATCGTTTCCTCACTAGTTCACTTGGCAACATGGAAATTCCTATTTGCAGTTTATAGTTGAGTATAATAACAGCAAAGGTTACTGACACATTTGGTGATATTTCAGTTCTTTTCCACAAAACGTAGGCTATAAATAAGCATTCACTTTCACTTTAACTTTTTTACAAATCAGTTACTATTTTCTATCACGACCCAAGAGCAGCACCTGTCAAGCAGTTTATATTCCCTACAAAGTGGGGTCTCATTAACAAAGAAGCATAGAACTACCCTGAAGGTACTGACTTCAAAGAGGGATTTTTGCACATGTATGCTTGATTTCACAGGTACCTGTGCTTGATCTATGAAAGTGAACAATGCATTGTCTCTTTGTGAGTTATTTTTCTGTCCCCATTATAATAGATGCAAAAGGATTTAAACTAATTTTCTTTCCCCAGTGAAATAGGATTATATTTAGTTTGATTTCATTAATAATAATCTTTAGAGGTTAGAATTGTTTTTACAGCTTCATTTAAAAATGCAATAGAATGCTCTATACCAATCGGCCATAACATTATGATCACTGACAGGTGAAGTGGCTAACGGTTTGGTGTCGGATACCACAACACGTCTTCAGAAGTCTAGTTGAGTCCATGCCTTGAAGGGGTCAGGGCTGTTTTGGGGGCAAAAGGGAGACCTACACGATATTAGGCAGGTGGTCATTATGTTATGGTTGATCAGTGTTTTCTCTCAGCATTTATTTTAGTATAAAATACCAGTTTTCTGTATAATTGTTGGATTCCCTTCAATCCTTAATGAAGTACAATCTATTCCATTTTCCACATTGGGAAATTACAATAACTCATTATCTGTGTTGTTTATTTCATACAGCCTTTTTTATCAAGAGTGTCAATCATTTTGGCCGTTACAGAGCCATAATAAATTACATTCATAATTATGTGAAAAGCCCTGAGACAGCATTGGGTTGGCACATACCTGAAATGCAGGATTATAGAGTAAAAATACTGCTCATTTTGCCATGAGTAACATTACCGGACAGAGACAGGCGTTGGTACCAACTGCAGAGTGCCCAGTGTAGGTTTATTAAACAGCAGAAGGAGCAGGCCAATGGACAGGCAAGGGCAAAAAATACCAGAGATCCAAAACACAGATGACGGTACAAAGGAGTAGATTAAGGGTATATCAGGGACAGGCTGAATGGTCATACACAAAAAGAGAGTCTGGGACTGGTATGTTTACTCAAGGAAATCAAACGCTATGAACAGCTTAGTAGTGTACAAAACAATACATCACAATCAGTCAGGGGCATGAGACTGAACTAAATACTGTGATCAACTAAAGAATAGGTAAGTGACAATAGGTGCTTAGTATTCAGATGATTGCGAGGCAGTGTTAGTAGGATGCGGATGGCAGGAACAGGGACCACAAGAAAAAAACTGAAGTGTACTGCATGGAATTGGAAATAAGTCTCAGTCCAGCTGACAGTGTGGAATAATAACATTTTTCAAAATATCTCAGTTTGTGGTGAATAGTGACTATTCCCCTTTCTTCAGCTGATATGAGAATATTAAACTTCCTTCAGTGTGAAAATAGATCAACCAAAAGACAAATGTCACTCTTACCTTCTGTGTTTAAAAGTAATTGGCAAACTACTCACTGGAAAATATTTTTAAAAATGTACAAGAAAGTATTCAGTCTGCTAGATCATGAAGAATACAATAGGAGATTGGAGATTGTGATTTTACAGTGAATGTTGATAAGTTCAGCATATGCAATCACTCCTCTGTAATGCCTATAAGTACTTCTGATCATGACTGTTCTTGTTTCTAAAACATCTGGTTTCTTATTGTAGATTTAAAACCAAATCAGCTCCAAAGCTACCTGCGAGAGACTATCAAGGTAAGATATTTTTTACGTCTCCCAGTGCGGTAACTGTAGTACTCCAAAAGGGATTTGATTATGGCCAGCAGTAATTGCTTCTAAAATAATTTGGGAGCTTCGTTGCAGGTCTTGCGAATTCTAATGACTCATACGGTTTATCTGTACAGGTGATGACTTGGACGGAGAACAGTGGTCTGACAATGAGTTTGTGAGTTTAATCTATGTGCTTAATGGATTCTAAAACAAACATTAATACAATGCTGAAAAAAACATGTATCTGACAGTGTTTGTCTCTATTCACCATTAACACTAACTTAACATTTCACCATGTTAACTTTAATGGGGAGACATTAATGTTGAGACATCTGAAGGATTTACGCTGTTCCATTTTGCATTCTTTCATTTTCCATTTGAACAGTGTTGGCAGCTTAACTGCGTTTATACCTCATATTGTACAAATGTGTTGGGATAAGCATCTCAACAATATTATGATGTTTTAGGAGAGTGACACTTATGAGGACCCTCAAGAGGATCAAGATGACAGTTATGAGCCCCCTCCCACTCAGAAAGTCTTTACCCCGTCCTCATCAACCCTCTTCCCCAGAGGGGACTACGTTGGTGAGAGCTGTTTCAGTCTGACAAATACACACACTCAATCACACAAATGTATTTATAAAGCCCTTTTTACATCAGCAGTTGTCACAAAGTGCTTTTACAAAACAGTCAGCCTGAACAACACTCTTCACCCATCATGCAGTCACACATGGCAAATTTCTTCTATGTAGCATATTAAAGAATTGATGGCATGCACTCACTCCTTCACACATTCATTCACACACTTGAAAGCCCAAAAATCTACTACACTTTCTCACTTGCATACACACACGGAAACTGAACATGCAGCCATGCATATAGATCTTATCTTGTAGAAAAATAACACCACGTCTAGCTATTTTAGCCACTCCGCTATTGTTGTCCATGTAACTTAAAATACCAAATAAATAAAACATACATTTTCAAAACTGGTAAGCCACTGTTTGGTTTGCTGAGTGATAACTTAGAGATGTTTCCGTTAATGAAAGCCAGCAGTCTGTAGTCAGTGGGCTGTGACACAGAGGCACAAAGACTGTGTGTACTTGCGTTATGCAAATACCAAGATCCTGTTTCTGCTTTTGCTTCTCTTTTCCAGACAGCTGCCGTGGCAGATTGGACCCCCCACACAGGAATCCCACCTGCCCCCCAAAAAGCACCAAAACATCCCCACCACTGCCCTCGAAACACAACCAGAAAGACAGTGCTGATGTAAAGTGGAGTTGTTAGTAAAAATTGAAATGATTTTCAATGGTTCTTGTGTTATTAACAGATAACGTTCATTGCATTATATATTTTCACTATACATCTGCCCTCTGTAGGAAGACTACGTTGACCCAGAATGTGACAATGATGACAACTACATAGACCCCACAGAGAAACCTAGTAAGCTATGGCATTAAGCAAATCAGTCACTGGAAATATTACCAATATCTACCATAAAAGATATTGGTAATATTTTAATTAAAGTTCACATATATACCTCTAGTTCCCTGAAAGAAGGAACACGTTTCTACTCCCACCACAAACTGAACAAATGACTGAATCTCACCTTCTAGGCTCAGGTTTCAGACTTTGCCCTCCAGGTGAGAAAATTACATCCCTGCCCAAAACCATTCAGTAAGGGACACTCTTCAGTGCACCTTGTTTGGCACAAGGACTTGCTTGTGTTGTACCTTAATCCCTCCTTCAGAGAACCAGGAGTCTGTGCACAATTTAAAGTTTCCTTTCAGTAAATCAATTTGGTATGAAAAATATCGCAAACCAAGTGGGCCAGACAGAAGGGCAGACTCCCCCCAAAGGAAGACATCATTACACATCAGCCCACCAGTACCCAAGGGCAATGTGGTGACTTCAAGGATATATAGCAGAGCAGATATTATATTTTATGGATAATGTTTGTGAGGTGATGTCCAGCTTACCGCAGCAAAGATATTTGCCACAGTCAACCCTCTGAACAATTAACCCGGATGTTGTCATAAAAGAAGTTGAGTCAACCCTTGCCCTTTGTTGTCAAAGGATCCTCCACAGTCCATTGGGATAGTCCCTGCTTAGATAGGGCATTACTCTGAACTGGCACTGTAAGCAGACAAAGAGCTGGCTGGTCGCTTAACTGGAACCAGTGGGTCCTGTCCGTATGTGTGTATACATCACGCATCAGCAGCTGGCATGTAACATTTTTGGTTCTAGTAAGATAATCCAGCACTTACCATGAGCAAGAGAGTAGGAGAGGATTCTAAAATCCACAGGCTCTAACCATTCTGATGGAGCCATATCATGCTAAAACCATGGCCAATTCTCAAACATACAACCTGAGAACATGCACCTGGGGTTGTGCCACCAAAACACCTTAAACTCTAAATCAACTTAGAGACCTATAGACATATAGTACTATGCCTAGTATGCACTTTACAATTCAAGCATGGTGCAACCAACTGTCAATGAGAGACACCATTTTTCTCCTTGACTTTAGAAATACGTTGTCAATCCAGTACATTCTGGTGCCTCTTACTGTTGACTGTTGGTTGCTCCATGCTAGAATGGTAACGTGCGTACAATGTGGTCCATTTCACCACCCTGAAACAATGTTTGAGGGTCCCCCCACAAAACGAGTGACCTGAGGTAAGATGAGTATACCTGGAGCCTCCAATTAAGGTGGCTAGTTACATACAAGCAAGTGGAAAACACACATTTTTGGATATCCTTGATGCCATCCCTCCCTCAACATGGCGAGGTGTTGCAGTAACACACTATAGACCCCAGCCTCACTGGATTAGGGGAGGCAAAACTAACTTGCTCTAAGCACGGGTGTAAACGCATAGTTCTGTGTTGAGTCAAATGTTCGAGTTAGCTCCTCTGCAAGTTCAGATCCCTCTTAGGCAGAAACCCCAAAACAGGTGGCAGTGGGAGTCCAATGGTAATAGGGGATAAAAAGTCTGAGAACTTTCCCTTTCCACAATAAAGTCTGATGGATCTATGAAGTCTGATGGATCCTTTAAGCCAAACCTTGACTTTTTTACCTGGAAGGAGAGGCTTCCAGTCTGGCTCAAACCCTTGTTGGCCTTGAAAGGCATGTTTGGCAAATTTGTTGGGGTTGTGCATGTGGGGAGAGGGCGTACCTTGTATTTGTAGTACAGTAGTTACCAACTGAATGTAAACATTATCAAGAAACCTAAAGTCAACAAAAATACAAATGTAAACTTCCTTGCAGACAACCAGACACATGGAAGAGAAAAACCAATTCAGAGCAGCCCTTCAATGCCCAAGGCAGTGCCACCGCGCTCAAATAGCCCAGGTAGGCTATGTAACTGCATTTCAGCAGAATGACTGAATGGAATAGATTGGGGTGATTAATTGAATTTCAAGACATTTAATTTATTGTGTCTAGCAGTTGCATGAATGACAGAGTTTGAATTTGGCTCTTCTTTATTCCCAACATATCTAACTCTGAGGCTTAAATTTGTTCTCCTTTTTTCAGATGTGTATGAAGTTCCTGACATGGAGGTGGGTTTGATAAACAATGGCTTATATGTTACAATTAATAGTATGACAAATGTCAATGCAATAACTGTAGGAGCATGCTTAATGTGTCCCATTTTCTCTTTTATCCGAAGGAACACTGTCCTGTGCCAGTGAGTCGGTCAGTTCTGTTTCTGGGTTGGTAGCACTATTCCGACAGGGTGAAATGGGATGAACATTTCCTCTGAGGGAAATACCTAAAGACATATAAATTGCTTAAAATTATGGAGTAGGAATCACAATGATTGCTTTGTCTCACATCTTCTTTCAACAGACCTTCCACACTCAAAGTCCCTACACAGAGTTTGCCCCCTAGAGCCAGCCCAAGGTGCTAACAGTGACAATGACCTATTGAAGTGTTGTAGGAATATTTTATGTATTATAGCCATTTAATACACACGAGGAGGTGTATTGTTTGTCATTGCCAAACTGAACTGTGTAACTAATCTTTAGCCTTCCTTCCTTAGAATGCACATAAAGAAATGTCCCCCAGTCCCAGTAAGTACTACTGCACCAGAGACTCAGAACAATGCCTGATCACAAAAACGATATTTAATGAGATAATGCTAGAAATTAGAAAAAAATTGAAAAATTGGAATTATAACTGTTTGTTATGTTCATCCAGGTTCAGGGGCACAGAGATGAGGAATATGAAGTCTGCAATTCAGATGAAAGTATGTTTTTATATTACCACCATTAACCAAATGACAAACCCTTCAAACAATAACAAGCAAATAGACTTTAAAATAACACAGAGTATAATGGTCTTAAGCTCATTGCTCCATATCCTCCAAATATGTGAAGTACTGCATTTGCAGTTGCTTGGCATATCATGCCACCTAGTGGATTGGCAAATTCAAAAACAAAATGGGACCATCTCCTCTGCTTATGTTATATAGACATATAGATATCTTTTCCTGGCCAAAAAAGATACATACAGAAACATACAGAAACATGAGATGCAACTCAATGCACAAGACAATGAATGGAAGGAAAATCTGGATGACCACATTCACTGAGAAAATATAATTTTGCTTCTTGACAGAACTTCTTGGTGTAGGATAATCTGGACACTCTGTGCATTTTCTCTGTTCTCCTAGGAAGAAGTACAAAGTCTGAGGAGAAGCCCATGCCTGTTGTTCCCAGACCAATGCCCAGAGAGAGGTACATCTTAGTCAAAAAATCATACATTTTCTGTTCATTGTTGGCGGTTCCAGGGGTTGTTCAACTTAAATAACCTTTTCTATTTTAGGAAGCCATCTTTTCGGCAGGTAGGAAACCAAAACTTCAGATGTGATTTCCAAACTCTGTGGGATATGGTGTTGAATGATCATGGTAATGTATTTTTTTCAGAGGCCAGATATTGTATCCAGGGTGAATGAAGGTATTTACAAATTCCTAAAGGATTTGTTTCCTATCCTTTCATTGATAAATTGCATTACAGTGCAGAGTGCATGAAATTACTTAAGTTGTCAAATTCATTTTATGGATTTTTCTTAAGAGTAGTTAACTGTAAAGCATCTCTTTGTCTGCCTTTCTACAGGGCCACCACTGGCCACAAAACAGTGTAACCAGAAACCAACGGCCACACCCCAGCCCTCTGAATTCAGATGTGCCACGTATGGAATGTCGGCCCCTCATAAGAAAATACTGTATTTTGAACCGTGCACATTCCTATCTTGTCCAATCCCATATCTGTTTCTGCTGCCTAACAGATCTAGCAAGACAGCACAAATAGATTAGGGACTAGGATCATTTCAATTGTCCAGGAGCGAAGGAATTTCAGGCAGTTTCAGATAGTGACCTCACTGCTATATGTTTAGCCAGACTGCAATGGCCGGGCTGAATGGTATTCCAACTTTGATTTTTTCAGCAGGAATATTTTGCCAAAGAAGTTTACCTCTCAGAGTAAGTAGTGTCTCATGTTGAATTGTAAAGTACATGCAAACGGTCACATGCCATACACCATACAATGCAAAAAGATTTGCCAATCGAACAATACAATTGAACTACAGTTGCTTGAAATAATTTGCCAATGGAACAAGACAAATAACATAATATTCAATGCATATTTTCTAAAAACAAGTGGAATAATCTAGCTTGTTAAGAAGAATATACCTTATTTTATGGATGGTAGGGTTTTTAACCTGAAAATAAGATGAATATACTAGATAGGCCTTATATTTTTTGTTGAGTAACCCTGGAGGTGACACAACACCTCAAACATTTCTTCAGTCAGTAAATACTGATGTGTCCATACAACTCTGAATTAATATTAACAATTTTTCTCTTGCCCATTATCTAATGTTACAGAACCTGACAGAGGTGCACCATCAGCTGAGAACCAATTTATGGATGCTGAAGAGGTGATAAAAATGTTTTGTTTTTCTAACATACTATGGCAAAGCTCTGGGCTGCACAATTCTGGTCCAGAAGATCTAGAATTAGGTGTGCAAAATTAGGGTTGGAGAGAACCTACAGTGTGGTTGCTCTCCAGGAACAGGATTTAGCAGCCTTGGCATACTGCAGCTTATTTTGCTGTTCATGAAATACACAGTGCATGGACAATTACACTACTAAAGTTTGTGCAGACTGCAAAGTTGTAAAGTTTATTTGTCAAATGCACCAAACAACCAAGTGTCATTCTGCACAAAAAATAAAGCAATAATATACATAACACTGTACACTAGCAGCAGTTTAAAAAGATTAAACTAGCAGCAATATGGGTAGTACTCATCAAACATTAACACAAAATGTTGGTTTGGCTTGGTACATAGTTCCCTCCATTTAAGGTTGTCAAAAGTGTCTGGACAGTTATCCTCACAGCTGTTTCTTATTAGGGAGGTGTGTTTGTTTGCCTCATTAGGGCATGCACCAGAGAGCTGTCAGTATTTAGTCTTGATTCTAGGCTTTGCATTCAGAGACGTTTACTGGTGTTTTACAACATAAGAACTAAAGCTTCAATAAAAGTCAAGCTGGCTATAATGATGCAGATAAATCATGACAAAGGTTTTCAGAGACATAGCTAGAACATTAGGAAGAAGAAAGCAAGCACTGGATAGCATAGCAATAGCAAATTATCTTGCTACACCAAGACCAAAGTAGATGTGGTGGACAAGAAAACAAAGAGTCAGATCAGGAACACACTCTAGGAGGTAGTCGTGTGTCAGCCACTACAATACCATTCACAATAGACTTCACCAACCAAACTACAGAAGCTTAACTGTATGTTTCAAAACTATTAGTTAGCCTCAACAGGCTAACTACTTCAAATACCAAAATTAGCCTGCAGAGTTGTGGTAAAAGTTTATATAGAAATATAAGACAAATATTACCATGTACCAGAGTGATGGTAATAAGAAAGTGTGAGGGGATGCTATACCAATGTATCTGTGAAATAAGGGATTGAGGGGTAAAAAGCCATGTATGGCTAGCTTTGAAAAATTGTCACCTTTTCAAAGATGATGTCACCGCCCAAGACAGCAGAAAAATCTAGAGTGTGAAATAACTCCAATGCACCAATGAAATTTGCTACAAAACCCCTTGGACAGCAATTTCCCTTGCAGTCAGACAATGACTCAAACATACTGCTAAAGCAACCACGATGAGTGTTTCCGAGCCAAAAAGGGGAATGCTCTTGACTGGTCATGTCAATCACTTAATCTCTATTGAGCATAAATTTGCAACCAAGTACTACACAGTGAGGAAAAAAGTATTTGATCCCCTGCTCATTTTGTACATTTGCCCACTGACCAATTAAAATCAATCAATCAAATGTATTTCATAAAGCCCTTTTTACATCAGCAGTTGTCACAAAGTGCTTTCACAAAACACCGGGCCTTAAACCCTAAGGGGCAAACAACAACAGTGATGAACATCAGTGGCTAGGAAAAACTCCCTAAGAGAGCTGAAATTTAGGAAGAAACCTAGAGAGGAACCAGGCTCCAAGGGGTTACAAGTCCTCTTCTGACTGTGCCAGGGTGAACGTATTAAGAGTCCAAATTTTAATAGTTCAGTGCATGTGGGCTAAGCCCAGAGTCTTTTTAAACCTAGTCCAGATTGGAGGCAACCAGATGGACAAGGACAGGGACA
The DNA here is from genome assembly GCA_016801105.1 of Esox niger. Taxonomy (NCBI): domain Eukaryota; kingdom Metazoa; phylum Chordata; class Actinopteri; order Esociformes; family Esocidae; genus Esox; species Esox niger. Next base: position 78,126 of record JACXGJ010000546.1, on the reverse strand, counting down.
GACAGACGGGGGGGGGGGGGGTCAGCAGAGTGGCAGCTGAAATCAAAGATGATCAGTCTATAATATTAATGGTAGGTTTATTTGAACAGTGAAAGACAGAATAACCTCAAAAATATCCAGTAAGACACGTTATAAATGTATTTGCATTTTCATGAGAGAAATTATTATTCGGCCCATCTGCAAAACATGACTTGGTGGTAAAACACTTGATGGCAATCAAAGAGGTCAGACATTTCTTGTAGTTGGCCATCAGTTTTGCACACGTCTTAGGAGGGATTTTGTCCCACTGCTCTTTGCAGATCTTCTCCAAGTCAATAAGGTTTTGAGGCTGTCGTTTGGCAACTCAAACCTGCAGCTCGCTCCACAGATTTCCTATGGGAATAACGTCTGGAGACTGACTAGGCCACTCCAGGACCTTAATGTGCTTCTTCTTGATTCACTCCTTTGTTGCCTTGGCTGTGTGTTTTGGGGCATTGTCATGCTGGAATAACCATCTACGACCCATTTTCAATGCCCTGGCTGAAGGAAGGATGTTCTCACCCAAGATTTGACGGTACATGGCCCCGTCCAACGTCTCTTTGGTGTGGTGAAGTTGTCCTGTCTCCTTAGCAGAAAAACACCCCCAAAGCATAATGTTTCCACCTCCGAGTTGATGCCAAAGAGCTTGATTTCTCCCAATTCTCCTTTGAATCATTCAGATGTAAATTGCCAAACTTCAGACGGGCCTGTACATGTGCTTTCTTAAGCAAGGGGACCTTGCGGATGCTGCAGGTTTTCAGTCCTTTGCTGCGTTTTTAGTTGCCAGCTGCCATTTGAACTCTAGTTTATTGTGGCTAATTGTTGTTGTTGTTCTTGTTTTTATAGGCAGCAGATGTTTTGAAGAAGCCCTGGTACGCCAGCACCTGTGACCGGAAGTCAGCTGAGGAGGCTCTGACTCGCTCAAACAAGGCAAGTCTGACTCTGGATAATTGAACAAACTGCTATTAGATTAAACATATTCTTGATGCTTTCAACAATTTTAAGCACACCACATTTGTATGACATGTTACAAGTTGGATTTACACCAAAAATTTTCTGCAGGCTGTAACATATCAGTAAATTGTTGATGTAGTACACAATTTGATGACAAAGCACACAAAACCGGAGACACGTTTCAGCATAATTGCACAACTACTGGCTGTAATTATACAAAACCTCCACAGTGCATCTTTAATATGTCCTCGCATTTTCAAAGTAACATTAACAGGTTTGGATAAAAAAATAATAGATGCTCCATCTGAGTGTTAATGTCTCCTTTTTAAATCAGGATGGATCATTCCTTATAAGGAAGAGCTCCGGTCAGGACACACAGCAGCCGTACACTTTGGTGGTGTTATACAACAGTAGAGTGTATAACATTCCAGTGCGCTACATCCAAGGATCGAAACAGTACGCTCTTGGAAGAGAGAAGAAAGGCGAGGAGGTAAAAAGCGTCTGAATTAGCTCTGTGGGCTGCCAAACTATTTTGAAACAAAAGCAACATTTTGTTACATTTTTAACCTATAGGCCTACCAAATCTCATTGTGTTCCCTCAGCGCTTCGCCAGTGTTTCACACATGATTGAGAACCATCAGAGGAACCCCCTGGTATTGATTGACAGCCAAAATAACACCAAGGACTCCACTAAGCTTTGTTTTGCTGTAAAGCCATAGGTTTTACCAGACAATCACTTTTCCCATGGGCCATTGGGATTTAAGGTAGTGTCACAGAGCCACAACCCAAAGCTGTGTGTCTAGTGTACGAAGAGCGAAGTTCAAGTGAATGGGCTTTGACGGTGGTCTCCTGTGGATCTCACAGACCACCTGCTGGATTACTCACATTACTCATTACATTACCCAGCCATGGCTACACAAGCAAGATCATAACAAAACTGACTTAACTGCTGTTGCACTTTTCAGTCAAATAGTTTGTGTACGCATCATCAAACTTGTGCTGAAAATTATTTCTAACAAGTTGGATGCTTTGGACATCATGTATTCCCAAAAATATATATATATTTTAGAAATATTATAAGAATATATTATAATAATTATATATATATATATATATATATATATATATATATATATATATATATAAAGTGGGACACAATGAGCAGATATGCTATATCTGGGTTGAACAAAAATGTAAGCATGCTGTTTTTTGTACTATCTTTGTTTTGTTTAATAAACTCCACATGTTTCTCATCACTCCACAACTTTCTCAATTGTGTTACTTTAATTACAGTACATATGCTTCACAACATTAATAAATGACACAGTGCAATGTATTGTCAAACAACATGTATTTATTCATCTGTTCAACATATAATTTTAGCAGTTGTGGTATCAAGACCCAAACAGGTTTAAGGGAAGCTCAGGCACTTGGTGACAAGCAAAATGTTTCTTAGGTCAAATGTGTACCTGTTTCCGACTTCCCACTAACATTACAAAAAATGTATTTTCGGTTTAAATTATGAAATGAATGGCGGGCGACTAATGCTGAAGCGTGCAAGCCGAAAGAGTGTGCTTAGGTAAATGTGCTACGTGTATTTGTAATTTGGGTCCATTTAACCAATGGTCCTCAGCTGACTGACAGAAAGTATCCCTTGCCATGGATACTGTGAGATTGTCAGAACATATGGAAACATAAATAGTAACATGCATATCAAGATTGTCATAGAGTTTATAAAGTGAGGTAATGGGAAGAAATATTTGCTGTCCCTTCAAAGTGCAATAAAAAAAAAAACGGATTACCATTTCAAGTCACAATGGGAACTTCTTCCTGAAAAACACACTTAGCCTTTGCATGTAAAACCATATTTTCCTATATGCACAAATGTCATTTGTCATCCTTTGACATTCAATGATTTTGTTAAATTATAAAAAGGAATATTCTTTTTACTACATCTACTACTAATGCAGTACCTTCATAACAAAATGTGCCCCACACTTTGGTAACACTACACCTTGACTATATTTAGTAAGTACTGTATGCCTACAAACAAAAATTCACTATTTTCTATTGCTAATCATAGAAGGAAAGAAAACAGTGTACATCTGCAATAGAAATAAAATGTAAAAGAAAATAGCTTTTTAGACAATGTTGGTATGGTATGGCTGAGTAAAATTTGCCATTGTACCAAATTGCTATTGTACCAACCGCGCACACACACATGAACGCGCACGCACACACACACACACACGCACACACACATGCGCACGCACACTCGCACATACATTTATACATTACAGTCATGTGAAAAAGCCTACCCCTTGGAAAGTTGTCTTTTTATGTATTTGGACATATGGATATTTGAGGTAAATTCCACATCATTGATCATGGTAACACAAATCAACAAATCACACCCAAAACGTTTTTACTTTTAAACCATTTATGCAATTTAAATGAGAAAGAAATGACATTTCCTTGTGCAGAAAACCTTAATACACCCCTATTTTTCTGATCACAAAAAATGGCTACAATTATTATCAGGTGCACCAATACAGGTGCAAATGATTAGAAGATCATTAGAGTGAGGTGGGAGGGTCTCGCTTTCCATAAATATTAGAAACATCTAGTTTGGTCTTAATCATTTTGGTGGTAACACATCACACCAAGATCAAACAACTTATCTAAGGCCCTTCAAAGAAAGATTTTGATGCCTATGAGTATGGGAGTGGTAACAAAGCTATTTCAAAACAATTCAAAGTACATCTATAAATCCCAAACCATTGTCAAACTATATCGGATGAGTTGTCTCACCACATTCCTCCCAAGAACTGACCGGAATATCACATTAAGTCTCTAAGAACCCACTGTCGAAGTGAATATTAAATATCCATATACGTCCAAATTTAAAGACAACTTTCCAGGTGGTGTATTTACTTTTGCGCATGACTGTACATTGGCCTACCCGTATAATGTTACATTTTCATGTTTCGAGCTTCCTGGAATATGGCTCATTTGTGTCCTTATTACAGTGTTCTGTGAACGATTCTTTATGACAATGTACTTACATCAACTTAAATAGCATTGGATTGCAATTTAAAAGAATGATAGCACAAAAATGTCAGTGGGTTCCAAATTAAATACTTTGATTTGAGAAATGGGAGAGAAAAAAAATCCAAAGTAAAATGCTAAAATAACCTGAGTTTTACAGCCCTGTATTTTTGAAGAACTTACATTAAGTTACACTCATTTTGGAAACTATCATTTCGTTGTCATTATCAACAATATTACTCTAATAAGACAGTAAAAAAGATCCTTTCCATACGTCATATTTGCTGTCCATTGTTTTAGTGCAGGAGCAGCTCTCTCAACTCAATGTCCAGTGTAAATAACATTCATGACTGATCATCTTCTTTAGATTCCATCACATGTCGCTGACCATGGCGAATCCAGATCTCCTGATCACTGAAGACTCTGCCACAAAACCAACATCTAAATCTTAACTGAGGCTCGGCAGTATGCGAGATTGCATTCATCACTTTGTACTTTCTTCTGCTCATCTTTTTCAGCTTAATTTTCAAAAGAAATCGCTCCTTCACTCTGTTTTCAGGCCACACATTTTGACAAAAAGGGGTTTGGAAATTCTCTGAGGTGTTTGTGCTAAATGCATCTCCACCAATGGCTGCAAGGGCATTCAATGTTTTTTGAGACAGCACTACTTTCTGGACCTCCTCTTTGTACTGGTGGACTGTTTTCATGATATTTGTAACCTCGGGAATGTCTGTGTCTGGGTGATTCAGCACTACAACAGGCTGGTCTCCCCTTGGACGTTTAATAAGTTGAGTGGGGCTTAATGGCAACAGTTTCAGGGTCCTCTCCACATCTCTATGGCCTGCTTCCCAGTGATAGGCTGCTGCTTCTTCTACCACAACTTGACCGGAGGATTTATTGGCCTTTGAGAAAGGCTCAGAAGAGTCTCCTGTGGACTGCTCACTGTGCCTCTTTGCTCTGACTGTTTGTTCATTTTGCAACGGTGAGAAGCCAGTTCTGGTAAGGCCCTGATCGCCTCGATCACTTAGCTTGGTATTTGGACAGCAGTCCTGAGAACATATTTCTGGAGTGTAGTCCGGATTGTCAGACAAATGGGTAATACCTGTTGAAGATATTCAAAGACAACAAGGCACAATTAGTCCAGTAAAAAAAAAAAAATTGCAACAGGATTGTTCATTCTGTTTTTTGTCTAAACAGCAGAATGAGCTCAACAAAATAATGTATAACAGGTAAGGAGAAGTAACGATGGGAAATTATAATATGGTGCTGATTACCTTGCGGGGAAGTAAGGTGTATGGGGGAGGGCGATATCATGGCACTGAGAGCTGCTGTAATCCTGACCCCTTCCGTCTCTGACTGATGACAGTTGACATCGTCCAACTTCTCTTCAGCCATTAGGCCCAAAGGATTTCCAGCTGATCTTTCTCCATTAGATACATGAGGTAGGCGTACCCTTGGGGAAGCTAGACCCTTAAGGACTAGCGATACCATGCCCTTGCTCATTCTTCCAGTGGTTTCAGAATTTACGTTAGTGTTTGGAAGCTCAAGATTTTCTAAATTATGTTCCAAGCTACTGTTTGTTGGGATAATCGGAGGAATATCTGAATTGGGCTGGGTTTTCTCCATGACAATGTTCTGGCTCATAGCAAACATTTCAGATTCATTGTCATCTTCCTTTGACCCAATGTATTGCATCAAGGCCTTTGTTTGGTCAGAGGTTTCTTGTGAGGCTGATTGTGTGACTATAAGCTCCAGATGTTTTTTGCCATCCACCATTTTTAAACTCATGGCTTCTGTAGTGTCATTGGGAGGAACTGAAATCGTACTTTTTGTCATGAGGGTGCAAAGTCTGTTGCTCCCTGGGCTGAAATGTCCAGGGTTTGGAATAAGGCCTGCCCCTGACTTTGATGACCCAATGTCTGCTTTGGAGTTGTATTTCTGGTCGTTCTTTGGACATTTGGTAGGCTTAATTTTGACATTCTCTACCAACAATGCTCTTTTAAGAAAATCCTGTGTCTCATCCAAAGTTTTCTGTGGATGTTCTAATTTGTTTAAGTCATTTAATAAGCCTCCTCCTAACAAGGGAAAAGGACTTTGTGACATCCACTGCATTTCCTTAACTGGATTCTTCTTCAGGAGAAGCTTCAATGCTGGTGATGATTTTTTCTCTGCAGTTTCAGAGCTGGACACTTTCTTTTGGCCCCTCTTTTTGTCCCCCACAGTTTTGGCAGAGCAGAGACACTCAGGGAAAGATTGTTGCGCTCTCTCACTTTTCTCCTTAAACAAAGTCGGCACTTTGATGCCATCTGTCATTTCTTCACAGTGATTTACATCTTTGGATTTTGAATCATTTCTCTGGTGTTCTCTGAGCTCCTGATCAAGTCTTGTTTCCTGGTTCTCTCTATTTTCCTGAGTTTGATCATATTCTACTAAATCATTTATGGTTGAAATAGTGGTAACATAATTTTGGGGTAAGACTGATCCTGGTGGCGTGGTCTTAAGGGGGATAATTGAATTTGATTGGCCACCGTTTGCATTGCAGTCCCTAGTACATGGTTGGGAAGCAATATTCTCTGATTCCTGCTCAGTGAGAGACATTGACATTTTCGTTGAGGCAAATGCCTCTTGCTTTGCTGATTGTGTAACCTTGAGAAGCAAATGCTTTTTGCTGTCCACCATTTTGAAACCAATGGGTTCAGTAGTTCCATTCGTAGGAAAAGAAATATTGTTTTTGAGCATGAGGAGGGCAAGGTCCTTGCCTGTGTTCGGGAATCCAGGGTTGGATATCTTGCAGTTGTCTGAGTTTGAAAAGGAAGATATAGGCTGGGGTACATTTGAAAGTACAGTCTTAAGAGCTTCACTCCATGTCTGTCCATCAGTTTCAGCTGCCACAGACTTCTCTAGAAATTGCTGTGTCTCCTCCAAAGCTTTCTCAGGATTTGACAGTCGGCAATATTTATCCAAGAATGCGTCGCCCGGCAGAGAGAGACATCCATGTGACATCCAGTTATTTTCCCGAGCAGTACTCCTTGTCACTGGGTGCTTCAATGTTGGCAAATAGTTATCTACTGTTTTAGGACCAACCCCTTTCATTTTGGGCTTATTCCTCTGGCTCTCTTCTCCATGAACAGTGTCTGTGTGCTTTGTAATTATATCTTTTTGATGCGCTTTATAGTCACAGAACTGGCAACTGAAGGGGAATTGTGCGGTTTTGGCAATGTGACGTCTTTGCCAATCCTGGTCAGCAGAATTTGAATGATCCGCTATGCCACATGCTTGAGGCACCATGTTATGTAGATACATGTGCTCCAAAAATTTTCCCACATCCCTTGTGGAGAACTTGCACTTCTCGCACCAGTAATGGCCATTTGAACTGTGGTTCATGTTTAAATGTGTGGTAAGCTGCAAGAGAGTGCGTAGGACATTGTCATTGCATATGTTGCAGCTGACAAAAGTGTCTCTGTGACCAAATTGGTGGACTTGAAGGTGGGATAATTCATATGTACTAAAAGCGCACATATCACAAGGAAACTTTGGTTGACTTCCTGGGTGATTCTCCTGAAAGTGCCTCAGTAAGTCATTTGGGCTAAATTCTCCGTTGTCCGTGCATTCAGAGCATCTTAACCAGGGTATTTTTCCAGAAACCTTTGTCACATGTTGACTCTGTTGTGCATGAAGGGGTGTCTTGTTCAAATACTCTGTGCTTTTCTTCTTGTCCTCTGTTATCTTCTTTGGCCCATGCTTATCTTCATTTCGCATAGTTGGGGGTTTAACAACAGTTTTCCTGAGACGGAGTCGTTTCTGCCAATTTCTGTCATCACTGAAAACTTTAATATTACTCCCAGCCAGGACATCTACTTCAGCATGTACTTGATCCATTTCAATTCTGTAACAAGAGTTAAAGGGAAAAATCAAAATTATTTACAACCCAGCAATTCATTCCAGACCATTCAATTAAAGACATTGAATTCAATGTAAACAATATATGTTCACATAAACCATTAAGAATGTTAACAGAAATGTATAGCCCAGCACAAGACATCTTCAACATTTTCTGGTTGAACCAAAAACACATGTAAATATCCTCTTGGAATCGACAGTGTACTGATCACACAGGGTCCTGCCCTGAACAATAATTTAGAAATCATCTGCAATCTAACAAGAAAAGCAGTTTGCCATTGTTATTACCACAATCAGCAAGTGCACATCAGTGCAAAATAGGCTGTGCTGCAGTAGTCTCATAGGATAGTAACCAACAATAAAGCTATGGCTAACAGCCAACAAAATTACTAATACAAAATATTCTCAAATTAAACTACTCTATCCTTATGTAACTAGACTAACTGCCAATTCATGCTTGTGAAGAAAAGTCCTCAACATTGCTCATGATTCACCTGTTGCAGATGTAATATTATACAAAGGGAAATGTGTTACTCCATATTGTTTTACTTAAATGATGTGCCGTGCAAGTTCCTCAATGTGAAAGCATTGTCAAAAAGCAAATGTCAAAAGCATTGCAACTATTTACCAGATCTGACCAAAATTTACATTTGAAGCCTATCTGTTCACAATATCGCTATGGCTCTCGGTAATTAAGAAAATATGCAACGCGTTTCGGCAATGGCATTCTACAGAATGATACTGTTAACTTTGCATCAGGTCAATGTCAGCCATTGCTGTTTTGCTATTTGGCTTGAGATAAACAAACTGTCTGGGAAGCTTCATTAACATGTAACAAACAAACGCTTTAATTTAATGTTGAATGCATTCGTAATTTTGCTTCTGCAATCATGCACGTCATCACCTTTATCTCACTGCCTGGTAAAATATTCACTGTGAAGTAGGCTATGAGCTTTCGAACGATTGTCTGACTTGCTAGTAGATTGATTTGAGTTTAATACACATGAACACAACACGTTTTAAGAAAGTGAAGAGACAAAACATAATTTACAAAAAGTTAGTATCGTAAATGTATCTCAAACGAAATGTATTTACCTCAGTTTGAAAGTTCCGATAAAACTGACAATACGGCATAATTCGAGAATTCGGTTGGCTTTTTACCTTTCTTTTGTAGGCTTGACAGCTCAGCGAATGGCAGCCATGATAGCTTCATCCGGGGATTACACAGAGCTGACTGAGAGCTGTTCAGCTGAGTACCAGAACCAGAACGGATAAATAATCGCACATGCACCGCTCTTAGCGAGGCGGCTGCCCTGTACACCATGCAAAGGTGTTTTATTCTATCAATAATCGGTCTATTCCTGTTTTATTTATATTTTCAGACACGTGCTCCTCTGTTAGTTTATAACAGTGTTATACTATCCGTGGGAGTCCCTTTCCGTTTACTGTAGCATGAGATATGCCCCATCTCTTCCTGGTGTTTTGGGCTGTCAGAGAGATAATGCAAAGTTTAAGATTTTCACCGATTAGATTTATAATCGTAATAATAATCATAAAATAAGTAATACATTGTTGGAAAGTAGCCTATTTAATATAGTAGTTCAATAGTGGCATACTTCCACTGTTTTGGTACACAGCTGAAGGATGAGCTGGAGAAATCTAATCACTCTTAAATTCATACACAGAGCAATGAATACACAATACTGATCATCCATTATATCCAAATTATAAACCATGTTTTGACCAAATAATGTGTATTTCCAATGCAGATCAACCAATCAAATGTATTTTATAAAGCACTTTTTTATATCAGCAGTTGTAACAAAGTGTTTTTACCGATAGGAAACCAAGCCTAAAACCTGAAAGATCAAGCAACAACAAGGACTGATGCACAGTGGCTCTTTAAGGTTTGCTACACTGTTGTCAGAGGTGAGATGGCAAATAATCAGGTCATTGAAGTTAGCTTTTAAAGTCTGATCATGGACTAGACTGGGGTGGAAGCAGTTGAGTAGGCTAACATGGGGCAAGACGCATCCTAGTGTAAGACGTCCTCCCCCATGTAACTCTCACAAAAAACACAAACTATCAACATAATTTTTTTCAACACCTCCTCCGGCTGCTCATGGTCTTAAATAAGAAGTAACCTGCCAACTGTAGCCCTTCATTTGACTTCATAATCCATTACCCTAATGTAGCCATCTTCAACATACAAAAAGAATCACACAACTTTTCCTTTTTGTTACAGTAAATAGACATTGATCTTGAGGTGTCCTGCCCCATGTTACCCTACAGTATGTACCCATGAATTCTGCTGCTATGAGCAATGGAATAGGTGTTAGATTAGGGATTTAGGATACAGGCTTATTGGGTCTCCGCTCTGTTTATGGCTTGAACTGCCCCTCATCCCTACTTCAATACACACCCAAAACAGTTTTAAGATGGGCGGGGTCACACAAGTCAGAATGCTCACACGGTGTAGTCAGTGCACCAGAGTGAGGCACCTTTCTCTGGTCATGGGTGAGTCAATAAGAAATCTACAGTTCTCTTCCGCTTGCCCAACCCACTGAAAAGATTGCCTGTGAGATATCTTGCTCTGGAGCACTCATTTCACAAGGCAAGGGCAATAAACATATACGATATTCCCTGCCTGGATTCAAAATGTAGTGGAGGGCGTGCCTTTGAATGCAATATTTTTGTTTCTTTACTGTCTCTAATGACATTCCCTGCTTGAGATACAAAAATCCTTGAAAGTAATAGTGGCTAGAATGGCCAGATATTGGTTTATAGGCATTAGGAAGCAAGGGGCTGACTTCATTAGCAACTAAACTTATGGGCCAGGTTACTTTGGCCGTCATAGGTCTCTCAAGGTGGTTCCCTATGAGAATATCTTAATACAATAATGATTGAAATAAAACCTGGCATTTATTAATATCCTTTCTTGAAGTGGGGTATCATTGCACAAAGTATACAAATACATTAAGTATTTTTCCCAGCAATTAATATTACACATTACCTTAATTCTGGATTGAGTTTTTTTATTTTTATGATATAGCTGGTCATGCATCTTTAGGACAAAAAGTTGCCCTGCATAGCAGAGGAATGGGGAGACTGGGCCTGGGGAGGGAGCACCTGCAAAGATAAATTAGTTAGTCAAGTGAGTGAGCATGCCCACATGACTTCTTGGATAGACAAGCAGTGTAGAAAAAAGCTTTCTTCCACGAATGCCTATGAAGAATGCTTGAATTGTTGGGAGTCGAAACAAGACTTTGGGTTGTAGATACAATTTGTTATGACAGCTGGAATAGAGAGAAACATTTAGAACTATGATAGATACTGTAATGTTATTCAGAGCTAGCTAACATTATTATGAGCATTCATTAAGGAACTGCTGTCAAAATACTCTCTCAGCTGCTATGCATAGCTTATTATAGGTACCTAACAATAATACAAATATGCTAAAAGCATTGTCTAACTAAAAGCATTGTACAGTATGATTTTGGCTACGAATTACTGAAAACCAGCTGAAATTTACAGTTGTCTGTTCAGATACAGGGAGGGAAAAAAGTATTTGACCCCTGCTGATGTTGTATATTTGCCCACTGACAAAGTAATGATCGGTCATAATAAATGAATAATTTTAATTAAATTAGAGTCCGAAAAACGTATGACAAAAAATTATACATTGATTTGCATTTTAGTGATGGAAACAACCTCATAATGTGAAAGTAAGTAGCCTATGTTTGTTCAGTGGTTGGAAAAAATAGAGGATACTCCTAATAATATTTCAATATCAAGGACCTAATAATAGGACCACCATTTGCCTTTAGAACAGCTCCAATCCTTCTTGAAAGGCTGTCATACATTTCCTGAACTGTGTAATGGGATATAGCACCAATCTTTAGGAAGAAAAACCTCCAGTTCATTAGAGATGAAAATCTACTTTGCACTCAGATAGGGAGATTGGGAAAGCCACGGAAGGAAATTTAAGTCAACATGGTATTCATCAAACCACGTTTGAATTCATTTAGCAATAGATTTATTTAGCATTATCATTCTGGAATATTGTAACATCATCATGGAACAATGTATACAGCACCGTGTGCACCTGGTCATCTAAAACAACCTAATATTGCTAGGCCATTATACAACTTTGCAGAAAAATTATCTGACCCAATAACTCCAACAAATTGGTTGCCAATACCATTTGGATGTACAAAATAGGGTGACTCATTAGACCATAGGTCTTTAACCCTCTCCTGGGGACCCTCCAGCCATTCCATCTATTAGATGTATCCCAGAGATTGCACACCTGAGTCAACTTTGTATCTAATAAACAAGGTGAGCTATTTCAGGGCAAAAACCAAACTGTGAGATGGCTGGGGGTCCCCAGGAGAGGGTTGAAGACACATGCATTAGATCATATTGCTGTTTCCATTGCTCAGGGGTCCAAGTTTTATGCTCCTTACATCAAGTTATGCATCTTGTGTGTTCACCTTGGCTGTCTTTTGTGGCATTGAACTTTCCTGTTCAGTGTCATCTATCCTTGTCGGTCTACTTCGACTAGCAACCATTGTTCTTCTTTTCTGATTTGTCCATGTTCAACATGCTGTCATGATTATTTTGACTGCTGAATAATTTTGCAGCTTTTGTGACCTACAGCTGTGCTCAAAAGTTTACATACCCTTGGAGAATTGATAATATATGTTCCATTTGCAAAGAAAACACGAGTGAGAAGGCAAAACACGTATTTAATATCTTATGGGATTCACATTCAACTGTAGGTCATAACAGAATGGCACAATCATGAAACAAAACATGGCATCAAAGAATAAAATGAACGGACCCCTGTAAAAAGTCTTCCCATCCTTAGTTCTTAATACTGTGTACTGCCCCCTTTAGACAGCATGCATTCATTTGTAATAGTTGTCTCCCAAATTCTTGCAGGTGGTATAGCTGCCCATTCGTCTTGGCACAATGCCTTCAGGTCATACAAATTCTTTGGTCTTCTTGCATGAACCGCACGTTTGAGATCTTTACAGAGTGGCCCGATGATATTAAGTTCAGGAGACTGTGATGACCACTCCAGAGTGTGTGTGTGTGTCACCTTGTGTGTCTGTAACAAGGCCAAATCTTCAAGGGTATGTATGCTTTTGATCAGGGCAATTTGGGTGATTTCTGTTATCATTAGGATTTAAAAAGGAGCCAAACAATTACGTGATGATGAATGGCTTAATATGATCACTTCAGCCATATTTTCAAAATCAATGCAAACATTTCTAAATTTCTGACAAGGTATGCAAACTTTTGAGCACAACTGTATGCACCTGCAATTAGTGATGGGATGCACAAAGCCGACACTTTGATAATTGGAAATGTTAACCAAGCCTGATTAAAGTGAAAGGGCTGAGGCTTGCACTTTCGGATTAACAATAACCCATGATTGATGACTTCTGAAGCTTCAGATGCCACACAACCATCTGCTGGGTTTCGGGAACTGTAGGTTTGAAAGGCATGCCATTTCCAATAAGGCATAAGCTGTCGAAGTCTATTCAATGGGCCAACTTTTTTGGCTCTAACCTCCTAATAAAAAGCTCTGCTATTAGACATTAAGAACCCTACCAGCCTGCAGAAAATGGCATATTTTTATCCTTTATACTACTGCATGAGCACATTCCCCACTAAAATACAACATCACTTGGTATTACTTACCAGTTAGTATTACGTACCTTACTTGGCTGTAGCTTAGGCCAAACAATGCACATATAAAACAATATAAAACAAAATTAGTCTAAAGTCTAAACTAATCAACAAGACCTCATGAAATTGAAATTTACTGTGATTGTAAATAATTTTGTGCTGCACATGATCCATTATCAATAACTGGCGCTGTTACAATTACCTTACAAATTTTGAATGCACATCAGCTGATCATATTCTGAACTTCTTTGAAAGTCAGCATATCTACTTTTTTATACATATTATTTTGTTGAACACTGGAAACATTGGTAACTGCTACTTTAGCAGTCTTGTTATTGTAACATCTTAAATCATGCAATGTATCCACCACATTCTGTAAATATTTAAATCAGGCATGGGCAACTGTAGGCCCACGGGCTGCATGTGGGCCCCACCCCCTCTTTTTGCGGAGACGGTTCCTGACACTTTGTGTTATGCAAACCGATTGTTTGCAACAGCTGTCCAGGCTGGTCTCAGACGATCTTGGAGGTGATGATGCTGGATGTGGAGGTCCTGGGCTGGTGTGGTTACACGTGGTCTGTGGTCATGAGGCCGGTTGGGTGTACTGCCAAATTCTATGAAATGCCTTTGGAGATGTCCTGTCCTTGTTTGGTCTTTCCTGTTCTTGTTTCAGTTAATCAGTTTATTCCTTTCACCCGTGTTTTGCCCCCACCTGTTTCTGTTCTCCTTGATGGTTTGTATATTTAGTTTGGCCTTTTTCTCCTTGTCCTGGTCGGTCATTATTTGCTGTCGTATGTCCCATGTTCGCTGTTTTGACGTTTACATGTATTCCTAGTTTTCAGCTCGTTCTGTTTTTGTAGCGCATGGCACTCTGTTTTGTTTAACCCATTAAAATGTTTCTCTGCACCCCTGCGCTTGCCTCCATCTCCCTGGACTCCCTCTCGCATTCCCTGACAGTGCTGTGTGATGGAACTGCACATTTTTTAGTGGCCTTTTATTGTTGCCAGCCTAAGGCACATCTGTGCAATACTCGTGCTGTCTGATCAACATCTTGATATGCCACAACTGTGAGGCATATCCCTAACAAAAGGCTCTTTAATTCCAATGACTGAAAGTGCCATAAAGTTCTAAATACAAAGACCGTAACATCCAACAATGACTGACAAAACACACTAGGACAGGAGGAACTTAAATAGGGACATAACGAGTGGGCAAACAAGACACAGGTAATAGAGATGATGACAAAGACATTCAAGAACAAAGGGGAAAAAAAACAACAGGCTTCATTCAAAAGGAACAAAAATCCAAAACAGAACAAAAACAGAACATAACAGTATAGATATTCAATTAAAAATCAGCCATTTGCAGCTACAATAGTTATTCACAACATTAACAATGTCTATAGTCTACACTGTATTTCTGATCAATTTGATGTAATTTTAACCGACAAAACATGCTTTTCTTTTGAAAACAAGGACATTTCTAAGTGACCCCAAACTTTTGAACAGTAGTGTATATACAGTACCAGACAGATTTAAAATGTCTATTTCACTCCTGTAACTTAGTCAGTCCTGTTACCCTTCATATGAGAAAGAGGACTGAATGTAACAGGACTGAGTTTTTAGCATAACATTTACAAATACATGAAATGTAACTACATTGCATCAATAAAATGATCATTAGAAAACTTAGCAACTTTTACCAAAACAATATATTTTTTTTAAACATAACATCTAAGAAGTAATTTAGGTTGACAATCTCAGTCATGATAATAAAATCAAAATGTTGATCTTTCCATGGCCTTCAGGAGACTGAAATGATGCTACTCCCTGTTGCTCATGTAACTTGTGGAATGTATCAGGGTAAAAGGACTGAGTGAGATTTTTTCTTGTCTTAATTTGATATAGTCACACAATAATACAAAAAAATAAGATTTCTGAAGGATTCTAATCATTATATTTCATGGTGAAGTGTAAAAAGTGAGGATGGGCTAAAATCCTATTTTATCAGTGTTCTAGGTAGTTTTTCTTAAGATTTTACATGATGTATCATCAAATTGCAATTAGGCCAATCGCAGGCAACTTTGCTTGATAATAGAATGTATTAAACAGATACTTTTCATGAATATTTACGCATGTAATGGCCTGGGGACAGAAAGGCACTGATAACCGTGAAATGGCCCATAGACATTTCAGAACAACTATGATTTTCAGCAAAACACCAGCACAGGGGCTTTCTGCCATGCTATTTTTTTCAGAGTTGCCTCCCATATATTGCATTTACAAAATATAGCAAAGTAGGTAAGACTGCAACAAAATCTGACATCATTGGCTGAGGGTTGAATTCTGTCTTAGTTTATATGTTCTGTGTGAAAGTAGACTTGAAATAATTGTATTTATTCACGTATAGTTAATTACTATTTTGGTAGTGATTGTCTTTTGTCTTCTGCAGCCAAGGAATACCAAGGATGCAAATGTTTTTAAATAATTGTTCATCTGGAGGAAAAAGAAGAGGTCGAAACATCTCAGCCATACTTCGAACACGATATGTATAATATCTATATAACATCTACAAGCCATTGTTGTTTCTGTCCACCAGATGTCCCGATTGAGCATTGTGTTGAAAAGGCTTGAGATAATGAACGGTTTTTCAGAAAATGTTTGTTGAAAGCCCCATATTCTTCAGAAAGACTCGATTTCCCATCACTGCGGTCTGCAAAGTAGTCCCCGATTATTTAGCCTCTTGGGAAGTCTTGTTAAGTTGCTTCAAGTTGCTTTGAAAAATCAAATATCAAACTGTCTGATCTTTTCTACGGCTGACACGTGTTCTGCTAATTGGCAATCAACCAAATGTAACCTCTTGCAATCGTGATTAAGTTACTTCAAAGTAGCAGTAACTTTCCTTGTAGTGTTTCCGTTTTGTCCACCCCTGTAAAACGGAGGAAATTATGTTTATTGACTGCATGGGTATTTAAAGCCAACATTATGTTAGAATCATTTCATAATGGTAATGTTATGAAGGAATGAAAAGGTGCACATTCATTTATTTTACAGATCACATTCAGATTTACACAAATATATACAACAATGTTTTTTCCAGCAATTTCTGATTAGCTGTTAGCAACGTCTGGGTTGTCAGAATCTACTACAGCCACAAACTCATGAACCCCTATTTCATCGCTTTGTCTTAACATTTATTTTTAAACCCTAACCTTACTGCCTTTAAAAGAAAGTTCACCAGTTTTACATGAGCCCTTTTAATATTATAAAACAATGTATATTACATTAGAATGTTATTGTGTCTTACCTACATTTAGCAGATTTTATTGTTATTGATATACACCATGATTTATGTATGGATTTATAATACAGGCGATAAAGCTAAGGTATTTGGAACGTTTTATCCAGACCCGGCTGCAGGATGAAAAGCCTCAGGGGGCATTTCTTATAAATGAGCTGACATATCTCATTCAAATACTATTTGCAGTGTTTATGGGGAAACAAATCTGCCCCACCAACCCCCGCCTGGTTTTACAATTTTGACTTCATAGGTATGGAATCTACCTTTTTGGAATGTTTGGCTAAAGCATGTGACGACCATGGTTCAAGAATCCCTGCCAGAGATTGGATGTCTCTTGGGTGTAAGGTGTGTGTCAATTGGCAGCAGTAATTTGTGCGTTTACGGGAGAGTTCGTGTTTGAGATTCGGCTGCCTGGAGGAACTTACCTTAAGCAATGGAGGAGTCAAGCCTTAATATATAGAAAACACGGATTTGTCGAGGTTCTTGTGTAAAAGCCGATTGTATATTCTTTGTGTCGCGTGTAGTGGTAAGTCGGGTAGTCTGGTCTGACAGGCCTAAATCAGAAAAGTTTGCACATCAACACCGGGGTTTGACTAAACTCTGGTCATTTTTATGTACGAGAGCATATTCTCTTCAAGCGGATGATGTTGAAATCAATGTGGTGATTTGCCAAATGTGTGTGATCTTGTAGTAATTATGCTATCATCCCGAGCCCACCCCACTTTGTCAAAATAACTTTTTAACTCAGTTTTGGGTGCATTGTTGTTTTCGGCAAACCATTTATATCGCCTTGATTAGACGGCTGATGTCCAGAATAGCTGATATTCTGGCCTCTTGTTCCTATATTTTACCAACAGTTGGCTGGTATGAGCATTCTATTTTCTTAATATCTGTATTTAAAATGTCAGTGCAGAGGAAAAACAAGAGATCCAGTTCAAAACTGGAATGGAATATTTCGTATGTGGAGCATTTAAGGTCCTAAAAATAGTGATTTCCATGTAAAATGGACGTTTGAGTCACCCGTTATGTATATTTTATGAAAAACGTTTATTTTAATTTTGAATGTAAATATTTTTTCTCATAACTACCAAGACGTCTGTAAAGACAGGTTGAGTTGCTTGATAGCTTTGTTTAACATGCTTCTTCTGATTCGGTTTGTAACAGCACATAGGCCTACCCACATGTGTTGACATGACAACTGCTTCAGTTTTGAAAGCTCTTTCTGGCTGAAAATGTACCTAGCCAGTAACCAGATAACAATAGGCAAATTGGAAATATGCCCAGTGGTAAAGTCTAAGCTATGTCATCACAAGATAAGGGTTCAGCTCCTGCAAACTGATTAGACCATGTTTCTCACTGAGGGCAGTGCGGTTGGCCTGCACTGTCTGGGTTTGGGGGTTTAATGATCGAATGCTGTTGCTTTGACTCATTGTGCTCTAGGCAGTCCTTGTGGCGGTTTGGGTGCCTGTAACCTCAACTAATGTAGAAGGCTGTCTTTCTGCGCAATAAGGATTCCAGTGTAAACTTCCTGGTTGATCAAGCAGTGTTTTAAGTGCCATGACTGCATTGAATGTTCTTTGGAAGACATCCTGTCATTGACTGCAGCGAAGAAGCAAGGTCTTGATCAAAATTTGGATATCACGTAACTGGGGAGAAACATGTAGTAAAAATTTAAATTAGCCAGAGAGAGATGGTGTAACATTTAATATAATATTCACCATATAATCAGATTTGACACCATAAATCTTTCTGCAATGTTGGTTACAAACCGGTATTTATTAAATTATGCAACATTTGGGATTTTTGGAATGTGGATGAATTACAAAAACATTTTGCATGCTTTTTCACAATATAAATAGATCACACTGTATTTTTTAACCAGGAAATTACAGTGCTTATTGTTTTCTCCAATCACAAAGTAAAAACAATGTTTCCATAATAAACAATGCTAGCCTGTGTCTGAGAAAATCATAGTCAAATATTACAGCCAATAAAAAAACTGTTTTTTACTGTTTGGTATCTTTAACTCCTGTTGTTACTTTTGAGGTTGTCAACTTTAGACTGAACATTCGTGCGTCAAGAAATTCCTGCGAGTTTGAGTAAATGGAGCTTGAGAGCCAATGGTGGAAAGGACAACTTGCTGGAGATATATACCAGGCTCTGCGATATAAAGTAAGTATCCTGACCTAAAAGTAGAGGCCTAACTGCATGTATTACTGTAGTCAAAAGTAACAGTTGTTGACCTCACATGATCACGTAGTCTGAAATGCACAGCTGGTCAAAGCTAGCGCAGAATACCTTTTGGATTATGATGTTTCTTACCGGTCTTGAGGGACCATCACTCTCAACACCTGCATGTTGATATTTTTTTGTCACATCATGTGGACAAATTATTTCACAGGGGCTTTATTCAGCATCTACCAGAATTAAGCACTGTTTTTGTACTGGGTGTTTTAGATAAGCATGACATTCCTCTTTTTTCCAGGAACTCAAGTTGCCATCCTACAAAGGCCAGTCCCCCCAGCTTAACCTCAGGCGCTACTTTGCAGACCTCATAGCCATCGTAAGCAATCGATACCGGCTGTGTCCAACAGCCAGACACCTCGCTGTCTACCTACTGGACCTTTTCATGGACCGCTATGATATAACTGTGCAACAGCTCCACATGGTCGCACTCTCTTGCCTGCTTTTGGCAAGTAAGTTTGTGACCTCTTCCTTGCAAGCCTCTGCCCAGACAAACGTCCAATGGTCCAAGTAGTCTATAAACTTATCATGCATGTTTTGTTCCCCCTTATCAAACCTGCAGGCAAGTTTGAGGAGAGAGAGGACCGGGTTCCTAAGCTGGACACGCTTAACAACCTGGGCTGCATGAGTTCTATGAACCTGGTGCTGACCAAACAGGGCCTTCTGCACTTGGAGCTTCTCCTGTTGGAAACTTTCCAGTGGAACCTGTACCTGCCCACAGCTGCACATTTCATAGAGTACTACCTGTCCATCGCTGTCACAGAGGTAGATCTCCATGATGGCTGGCCCATGACGTGCCTGGAGAAGACAGTGCTCTATATGACCAAGTATGCTGACTATTTCCTGGAAGTCTCCCTTCAAGGCAAGTACAAATTATCGGTTATCATAACCCATTAAGACACAAATGCTACAGTAACGTGTTGATAGTGGCAACTACTTTAACAATCGTTCAGACATTTAAAAAAGAGTGGTGCATTAGTTGCGTCTGTGTTTACAAAATATATATTTACAGTTCGGTTTGCCTAATGATGGATGTTAGCTTTGCTTCAGATGTGGTATTTCTGTACAGACCAAGACAATTCCTGTTCTCTGGCAGTTTGAAACTATCTCCACAGAATTGTTGAGGTATTGTGTCAGCCTTTAAAAAGCTGTACTGTACCCATACAGATATACAACTATGCTGTAGCCAAAGAGGCGCCAAGATCAATATGTCTGCAAAGGCTGTGATTTTTTTAGGAAGAACAAGAGTGTAATTTCCCATTTTGTTCTTTTAGGCTTGTGGTTGAAAGAAACTTGGCCAGTTTCACAACAGTCTGCTGGAATGCATGATTAATGACTCATAATATTTTTGTTCCAGATCATGTGTTTCTAAGGTTTGCCCCCTCCCTGGTGGCAGCTGCCTGTGTGGCAGCATCCCGCATCATCCTGCGCCTATCCCCATCCTGGCCACCTAGGCTTCAGCGCCTCACGGCATACTCCTGGGATACTATTGTCCCCTGTGTGGAAAAAATGCTCATGTGAGTGTCTGACTTCAGCCGGACTCTCCTGCCTGCTAATAAATACTGCCTAACATCAGGGTGGTTCCATGGGGTAGCACATGTTGGCTGCCATTGCCTGAGGTGGGGGGAGGTACCATCAGCAGTGAAGGTTGTTAATTTTAAACTCTGCCAAGTGATGAGTTGCTGTGAACTTGATCATATTATATTGGGGAGATGCAATGTTTTCTTCTGTTTCGTTCTTAATGAAAATAAACTTGGCATATCCTCAAGGAAAAGTCAACTCTTGCCATAATATTAGGGTCATGGTGGTGGATTTTTGCAGTAGACTTTGTAGACCGTTTAAAACTTACTTTTGCTTCTTACAGTGCTCATGACAGTGATGTGAAAGAGGCCAACAAGCAGAAGTGCCAGCAGCCTGGGCAGATGGGGTACCTTAACTCTTGCCAGACAACCTCCACTATGCCTCCTCAGTACCTGCACCAGGCCAACATCCAGTACCCACAGCAGCCTGCGCTAGCCCCTGGCCACTGCCCAACGACCTACATGTCCCACAATGCTACTCTGCCGGTCCCTGGCGCCCCACCCCACAGCCACACCCAGGCCATCTCAACTGCTTTGGATGGCAAGGTCAACAATCCAAGCATAGCCTATCAGGTCAATATGCACTACCCATGTGCTGCTCCCTGCTTTGATAGGTGATAGATGGATGTCCAATATGGAGCTATGACAGTAATGAAGGAGACTAAGCGGGTATGATGTCTCTCTTAGGACTAGACAAATAAGCAAGCATGGTTTTTAATGGCTTAGAAGTTAAAATGTCATTGGTGTTACCTGCCAAAGGTGTTCTTTTTCTTTTAAAACCAATATGATTAAGTTATCACCAATGTTTGTCAAAAGCAGATCAACAATCCCTGCCGTAGCTATAATTTCATTGCACTAAAGACAAGACTATTCTGCATTTATTGATGGTAAGCTATCTCCGGTATTGACTATACTGCATATTATCTTTGTAATAATGTGTTTCTTGTATTGATATCAAACTTAAAGGGATTTCTTTCAGTGTTAAATAAGTTATGGCAGTTTGATAGTGGAACATGCATCACTCAGCAAAAGCTACCTCAAATGTTAGTTGGCCACATGCATCTTTGCTCTTAAGCAGTGTTATCAGGATGGATATGTAGCATACTTGCACTTATGTGCAAAATGTCATGTTAGCACCTTCCTATGCAAGTCAAAAGGCAGTGAGTGCAGTGCACTTCTAAGATGGTACTTTTAAATCAAATATGTCAGTTGTTCTTCTGGTTTATTTTTAACATTAACACATTGGTTTCTTACTTTGCATGCCAACATAATGTAAATTGTATATTGATTGTCCTATAGGACATTATGAATACCACAAGTAAATAACACTAAAAACAATTGCACAAACATTTACCAAATTATATTGTGAACTTAAACATCTGACATGAGCAAATCAAATGTTAATTACAAGATGTTGCTAGCATATTTGTTACTACTGTGCAATGAAGTGCATTGCACAGTATTTCAAATTCTTAACTATGTACAGATTTGTGGATTACCCAGTAGGTTGTATTAATCACTCTGCCTTCCTCTCCCTCTAGGAAGATGTAGGAGATAATACATTAATATTTACCAGCAACTGCTTCCCCTGAATATCCAGGGATTGAAAACCTTAAAGAACTCCTGGTAGTCTGTGCCTGATGAACACTACCATGGCATATCAGCGTTCGTGTGCTGAAGGAACATAGAATGCTCCATGCTGGTGTTTGACCAGAA
Source organism: Esox niger (assembly GCA_016801105.1). NCBI lineage: Eukaryota > Metazoa > Chordata > Actinopteri > Esociformes > Esocidae > Esox > Esox niger. Next base: position 55,669 of record JACXGJ010000546.1, on the reverse strand, counting down.
TAGCCAGGAATATCCACACAGACAGGATGTGGTTGGGGAATGGGTGGATGTAGAAAGAATGCGCAAACTTTGTCCCAGGGATTTCAATGCTGTGGATTCTCGTGTTGTAAACCACTTCTATGACTGTGCTCGTATGCATGGGTGAAGCCAGACACCTAAAAACACAGAAGGCAGTTTGATTTTTCACAAAAAAATGGATTGTCAACTCCAATCCTCGCTGTCTAGGTCATCCAGACATTGTCTTATGACAGCATCTGCCTTGGTCATGCCAACGTTTTTATGTTCTCTATCCAATTTGAAGGCAATACCAAACATCACTACCTTCTTTAGAAGAACAAGTGGGTGTTCATTAGGCACGCAGCCCAAATAAAGACTTTTAAAACATGTTTTGTGACAAAAACTAAAAGGAGCAACCATTTTCTTTTATTTGGTCCCTATCAAACACAATCTACTGTGAATCCACTTGTTAGAGACGATTAAGGTTTGGCCTATTTCACCTTGTAATCATGGTGTCCATATGTTGGGTTTATTTCGAGCAAATTCAGGGCTTCATAGAGCAAGTCTGCACAGGGTGAGCTCCAATGTGTAGGGTTAGGGCTTCTCCAGTCCATTATACAACTCTTGAGTATTATCTCCATCCTGTTTCAATGAATGACAGACAAGCCCATAAATGAAACCTTTTTATTCAACTCTCAAGAATAAAGCACTGCATAGCATCAATGTAGAATATAGAATCAACATAGCTACCTTCTTTCTAGGCCATAGACCATATCCATTTGGGAGGGGTAGTATTTGATTTCTTTGGCTGAAAATTGTGACAGCATTTTATGTACTGCGTATACAGCTGTTGACTTTTGACTCAGTACTAATTATGTGGGAAGAATGTATTATTGTTTTTGACAATAACTAATAATTCTGATAATTTGAACTTTAGTTCATTGTACCTGCACCATATTGTAAAATTCCTAGGACATACAGGCTTAACTCAATGTTATGTTAGTCAAATAAGACCTACTGTCATCTCTATCACTATCTTCAATGGAAAGAGTTGAAGGTACCATTGACGATGAGTCAGATTTCAATCATTTCGGAAACGAAAGATTCCTTGTGGCATTATTTGATAAGTGAAAATAAATGGGAATCTTTCTCAGCATTTGGAGATTGAACCACACCTGAGAGAAACAAAACAGTCCGATCACATACACAGCATTGATGATCAATGGACATCTTTTAGATCATGGGTGAAGACCTGAACTTTCATGTGTTTCAAAGCAAAACACAGCTGACGAACAAAACTTGAATCGAATGCACATGTGATTATATACAACAATACAGCAGTACCAATGAAACAAACTGATTGATGGTTTCTAATGGGTCTCTATGCCCATGGACCCCATCCTTACATTTTGTTCACTGACAAGACAGTTGACAGCCTTTACAGGACAAAAGGAGTTATTTGGTTGGTATTGTTTTCCATCTCTGTGGTCCCACAACACAAATTGTGTATATTCTGAGTGAGGGGATTTTTACCTCTAAGGTTGACATTTCCAGGAGAAGCTATACATTCACCTTCAGGTGCTGAACGAAGTTGCAGTGACATAATTCCCCATAGCCAGCTCTAAGCACTGCTTTTGTGGATAGCAGAGATGTGCAATTTGGAATGAAAAATGCCTGGCTAGATTAAGAACAAGCTGGTCAAACGTAATAATTACTATAATGTTTCTTGAATGGATATTTGAAATCTGTCAAACATAAGTAATATTCTATGTCTTGGCTCTGTGAAACAGATCATTGGTTCTACAACATGGTTAGGTTGTTAACCTCTGAGGCCAGCCACATGTCCCCACTGTTACCAACATCACATGGAAAAGGCACTGCGGGAAATAGGGACATAAAGGCTGCCATTCTCCTGTGTTACACAAAGAACACAGCATAACACCTATTTAAACAAAAGAAAGGGATGCATGGAACACACTTTCCTTCCCATATATTTATTTCAGAATGTGCAACCATCTAATGTCAAGTTGGATGACAGTGAAATTAAATATGTTGAATAGATGTACTGCCTTCCACCCAAAGTAAAACTTTCAAAACATGAATACAAATGTGCTTTTATATGATCTTGCAAATCCCAGCTCATCACTGCATTCCACTTTTGGGTTTGTAACCTATACCACATTTACACACGGGTTGACTCATTCTGATGAAGACTGTGTTAGAACTGGGTTTCATTTTCACTGGAAATCAGTTGTAGCACTTTTGCTTGGCTTGATTGAGAGTGTCTGTGATAGAACCATTAGAAAAGTTGGAAAACTAAAATTCAAAACCCCCAACTTCCACTCCAAACATACTAAAGCTGATGTTTCTTTTAAAAATGGAATAACTATATGAACCCAACTTTAGTTATGATGGAGCCTTACTAGTACAGACATGTTATTGTCTGGGGATTTTACGTCAAGTTCCTGTGGGAGAGGAAGTGGCTTGAAGAACCGCTGTGCCAGGACAAGCGTCCCCCTCATTGTTTATCACTGCGGTTATGACTCGCCTCTTCATCCGACCGACCATTGCCTTGCACTGCTTCTCATACGTCACGTCCAACAAGTCCTCATCTGTGGAAAACTGTGTGAAGACGGATACAAACACGCAATGCAGTAGGAGCTGCAGCAATGCGTGGAAAATCTTGAATCATAAGGGTTAAGGAAAAAGTATTTGACTAATCAGCCAAAGAGACTTCTGCTCATCCTAAATGTGAAAAGATACGGCAAAACCCTATTATTCTAATGCAGTGACCAATAGCTGTGACATAAGCGCATCAATATCACAGATTATTTAAAACAAAAAATCTCTAAATCTATATCTGCACAAGTCTGAGTCTTCAGTTGTCTTTAGGTGAAGACAAACTAGGGCTCAACATGAATAATTTTTGCCACTTACCATTGGGTTTGAAATTTACTGGCCTGAAAAACATTTTACTGTCCCACCTTCCAAAAGTTGTAATGAATCAGTGTTAGAACCAACTACTTTTGTTATTTAACATGATAAATAATTTATGAACTGCAGTTTGGATATATTTTATATATATATATATATATATATATATAATTATATTTCATAACATTTCTAATTATAAAAATGAATAAAAGTTAAGTGAAAAAAGCATTTGACTTTCAAACAAAACACTAACTCATTCACCTCAGGGAACAAGGTGACCGGCTGGTCCGTCAGTTACTAGGTTTGTGGTTGTTATGTCGAGCAATCACCCAATGGGCATCTACATTTAAATTCCTGATACAACCAAGGTGTGAGGTTTTGTGTCTGGTTTTGGTTTGGTATTGAATGTGCCCTGTTTTCTGTCATTGTTTTGAACGTAGCCTGTTCATTTACCATTATCGTTTGCACCTGTGTCTCGTTTAACCCCAATATGTGTTCTGTATGCTCTCAGTCATTGTGAGGTATTGTTTGTGTTTGCAACTGTACTGAGCCGGCTCTTCCTGGGTGTGTCATAGTTTGAGCTAGTATCATTAAATAGTCTCTTTTGTATCCTGACCTTTGCTTGCCAATTGCATCTCAGGATTTCCCCATTGTACTTGTGCCTCATATCTACGGTGCTTCGCCTGTTACTGACCATCTGCCTGCCCGTTGACCTCGCGACACCCTGTCCTTTTGTTCTGCCGTTTTCTTCCTAATAAAAGGTCCTGCGCTCTGCGCTTGGATCCATCCAACCAGTTCTGTGTGCATTCATTACACAAGGGCCCTGAAGAAGGATTGTCAGCCACCCGCTAGTCTGTCATGCTGACCAGGTGCTGTTTGCTATTGACATTGCTGGTCATAGATTGTTTGTGGAAGTTGTCAGTATTTTTGTAAAAATACTCACATTTGTCCGCTCTAGTTGTTAACTTACCACAGATGACATTGCATCTGAGTTCCATTGACTTTGAAACAGGAAAAAAAAAGTTTTGCACTGAGGTAAAACAATTGCTTTCGTTTGAACTTGTAGTTATACTTCACTGCCATCTTCAGTTGAATGACTCGTGTGGGGTTTTAAATGTTTTAATGAAAATCAATACCAGACAGCCACGAATCACATCACTGCTCAACTCTTGACTGGTCAACAGTGCATGAAAGGATCTGCAAGGTAGTTTTTCTATGCGTTTACCAGATTGAAAAACAACTGGAGGATGTCAAGTTAATAATCCGATTTATTATTTAACAATCTCAATCATTTTTTGCGGTGGCCTGAACGGGACAGTGACTTTCTAGTTTGATGAGTCCCGACTTGACTTTTTACTGTCCCGGGGCCATCGTGCCATCGTTTCTGTCGAGCCCTGAAAACACATTTAAAAATCCATCAAAGAGCATTCAATATTAAAATAACTTGCGTTAGTTGTCTTGTCTTCATCCTGAGAGATGGCTGGATCCAGAGGAATGAAGATATTAATGAAACTGGTATCTTGCCTGCCAGGGGTCTCACTGCCCTGGTCATTAACCAAACCTTCCCCTTTCCACTGGGTGGGGTGAAGATGGTGTTTTTTTCATACACCTATCAAAATACCAGATATGAGCATGTTAGAGCAAAACTGGAAGGGCTGTTCCTTATTTTGGCCGACCTGAACATGTTGTTTCTCTGTGTGCCTGTTTGTCAATATACCTTGGATTGCCACAACAGAAATCTTACGTCTCGTTAAGTGGCTTTTGAAGAGCAAATGTACTTTTATGATAGAAGCTGGCAGTATCTAAACAACTTGAAAGAAAATCTCATCAAACATGTTGATTAGGATGTTGTCTTCAACTTTGGAAATGCCCGCATGGCTATAATCACTCCCTGTGGATCTGAGAGAACATTACCTTGAACATTTCTGCGACTGCGGTTTTAAGAGCGTACATAATACGGTTTTATGTGTAAAAAAGTGCAGTATTCAGTTGCTGGACTAGTTGATGATGGGATTTACAGTGAATAATAACAGTAACAGGGGTAATACTTAAATCTCAAGATGAACTGTTCACTCCAGCATGGGTTAGATCACAGCTCTATGTGGCTCTAAGGTCGTCCCCTGAAACTTCACCTCAATTATGGGCTGAACCTGTCACAACCATGGGACGAACTTGACCTACAGTAGCAGATATGGACATATAAAAGCAGACACACTAGGCCAACATCATGTCAGTGCTATTGACCAACTTGAATATATCCATTCCTTCCGTAATTCATGAGAATGTTGATACCCGTCGCAATCAACTATGCTAGTTTGCCTGTACCAACATGAGTACATGAGACATTCCACATTTCCGTGTGCACTGGAATGTGAAAATGAATAGGAGGGGGAGTTTCCCCTCAAGGTGCTGCTTTATATTGTATCAGGGGAATTACATTATGTATATCAGACCGAGTGCGGAACTTTGAATTTAGCTGGTAAATGTTGGGTTGGAAATAATACGATTTATTTTACCATACATTATTCATATACATTTTTACCTTTATTTTACCAGTATGCTAAGAATGCATCCTTATTTACAACCTGTGAAAATATTTGGGTCAAGTGTCTTGCTCAGGAACAGAACGACACTACTGATGTTTAATTTATTGGCCCAATATGCCCAAAACTAAAAAATTAATCCATTTATCACAAGTTGGTGTCAGCACCTATATATCCTCTGACAAATCAAAAGTATGTTTGGGTGTTCCTCAAGGCTCGGTTCTGGGCCCTTTATTGTTCTCACTATATACAGGTGCTGATCTTAAGTAATATTCTAATTTCCTGAGATACTGATTTTGGAATTTTCTGTTGTAATCAACAGTTATAATCATAAAAATTAAAAGGAATGAACACTTGAAATATATCAGTCTGTGTGGAATGACTGTAAACATAATACAAGTATCACTTTTTGAATGGAATTACTGAAATAAATCAACTTTTTGATGATATTCTAATTATGTGACCAGCACCTATATGTTGCCTCTTGGAGATGTAATCCGGAATCACAATGTCAATTTTCACTGCTATACTGATTACACATGGTTATATATTTCGATGAAGCATGGAGAAACCCCAAAATTTGCTACTTTGGAAGCATATATTTCAGGAAGTGGATGGATTTATTCCGGTTACCCTGATAAATCTATAAAAAAAACTTAGCGCTGAACACAGCTGCTAGAATCCTAACTAGAACAAAACAATTTGAACACATTACTCCAGTATTTGCTTCTTTACACTGGCTGCCTGTTAGGATTTGGGCTAAATTTCAAGGTTTTATTGTTAACCTACAAATCAATACATGGACTTGCTCCTACTTATCTCACTGAAATGATCCAACCATACATACCTGCATGTAACTTTAGATCACAAGAAGCAGGCCTTTTAACTGTATCAAAAATTTCTAAACAAGCAGCCGGAGGCAGGGCTTTCTCTCATATTGCTCCACTACTTTGGAATGATTTGCCAATTAAAATTCAGACTCAGTGCAAACCTTCAAGAGTCTCCTAAAGACTCATCTCTTCAGCCTGGTCTAGGATTAAGTGTAGTCTGGCCCAGGGGCGTGAAGGTGACCAGAACAGCCTGATACTGTCCACCCATGCTGTCTTGCCAGGCGGGCTCTCATCGCCACTGGGATGACCTCCCTCCAATGCCATTTGGGGTCGGAGTCACTGGCTTGTTGTTGTCTCTCTGTTGCGCACTGATGCAATTGGGCTGTACTCTGCAGGCAATACTCGGCCCTCATTCAGGATGATTGCGGTTGATGGGTGTCCCTTTGGTTGATGCATGGCAACGTGGGTGGATTGATTTCCTGCCTGTTGGGCCCTGTCCAGGGGGCCTCCCACGGATAGGGCCACAGTGTCACAGGACCCCCCTGTCTCAGCCCCAAGGTCTTACGCTGCTATATTATTGTGCTGGGGGAGAAGGATTGCCTGATGATTTCAGCTGCCACTCTGCTGACCCCACTGTCCGTGCCTGTCTTTGTCTATCTGGTCATGCCTCCGTTCTGGACCAGGTGTTAACAGACTCTGGGCTTAGCCCACATGCATCGATTAACAATTACAACTTGGACTCTTAATATGTTCACCCGGCACAGCCAGAAGAGGACTGGTCACCCCCTCTGAGCCTGGTTCCTCTATAGGTTTCTTCCTAAATGTTGGCTTTCTTAGTTTTTCCTAGCCACTGAAGTTCAACACTACTGTTGTTTTCTACCTGGGGTTTAAGGCCGGCTGTTTTGTGAATGCACTTTGTGACAACTGCTGATTGTGTATTTTATAAAATGGCTGATAAAATACATTTGATTGATTGATCTTCCATTCCGAAATGATGGTGCCCATTGTGATCACAGGAACTTTCAGTGCTTTAAGATTTGTATAACCTTTGCTATATCTGTGTATGCCTCAACACAAATTCCTTAGACTTCATGGCTTGGTTTTTGTTTTGACATTCACTGTGAAGTATGGGACCTTATATACAGTAGATATAAAAAGTCTACACCCCACTGTAAAAATGGCAGGTGTTTGTGATGTAAAAAAATGACAAAGAAAAATCATGTCAGAACTTTTTACACCTTTAATGTAACCTATAACATAACCAATTCAATTGAAAAACAAACTGAAATCTTTGAGGGGTAAACATTTTAAATAAAAAAATCCCAATTACCTGGTGTGCACACCCTCAAACTTATACTTTTTGAAGCACTTTTTGATTTTATTGCATCTTAGTCTTTGTGGGTAGGATTTTTTAGAATGGCACATCTTGACGTGGCTATAATTGCCCACTCTTCTTTGCAAAAGCTCATAATCTGTAAGATTGCGAAGACATCTCCTGTGCACAGCCCTCTTCAGATCACCCCACAGGTGTTCAACTGGATTCATGTCTGGGCTCTGGATGGGCCATTCCATAACATTAATCGTCTTCTGGTGCAGCCAGGCTTTTGTGGATTTGGGTGCTTGCTTTGGGTCGTTGTCATGCTAAAATCATCTTTAACTTTCTAATAGAAGCCTGAAGATTTTGTGCCAAAACTGCCTGGTATTTGGAACTGTTCATAATTCCCTCCACCCTGACCTGGTTCCTGTTGAACAAAAACAGCCCCAAGGCATGATGCTGCCACCACAATGCCTTCACTGTGGGTATGGTGTTCTTTAGGTCAACATATCTTTTGGAAATATGTCCGAAATGTTCCATCAGACCATAACACATTTTCCCACATGCTTTTGGGAGACTTGATGTTTGCTTTTACAAACTTCAGCCTTGCTTGGATGTTTTTCTTTGTAAGAAAAGTATTGCATCTTGCCACCCTACCCCACAGCCCTTTCATATGACGAGTACAGGAGATTGTTGTCACATGTAGCACACAGCCAGTACTTGCCAGAAATTCCTGTAACTTTAATGTTGCTGTAGGCCTCTTGGAAGCCTCCCTGACCAGTTTTCTTCTTGTCTTTTCATCAATTTTGGAGGGACGTCCAGTTCTTGGTAATGGCATATTTTCTTCACTTGATGATGTCTGTCTTCACTGTGTTCCATGGTATATCTAATGCTTTGGGGATTATTTGGTACCCTTCTCCTGGCAGATATCTTTCAACAATGAGATCCCTCTGATGCTTTGGAAGCTCTCTGCAGCCACATCCCCAGTTATAACGAGGGTGTGTACACTTATGTAACCAGATTATTATAAGGTTTTTATTTTTCATTTTTCCCCCTCAAAAAATGTTAGTTTGTTTTTCAAATGAAAAGTTCACATTATAGGTCACATTAAAAGTGAAAAAAGTTCTGACATGATTTATCTTCATCTAATTTTTTTACATCCACAAACATCTGGCATTTTAACATGGGTGTGTAGACCTTTTTATATTCACTGTATGCTACATGTGTGGAACGGTCCAAGTCTGATGGGACTATTCCGTTTCGTGTTTTCTGTGTCCTTGAATTTTCATGTGCTTGTTTGGACTTTCCTGTTCTCGCTTAAGTTAATCGGTTTATTCTTTTCACCTGTGTTAAGCCCCCACCTGTTTCTGTTCTCCACGTTAGTCTGTGTATTTAGTTCAGCCATTTTATCCCTGTCCTTGTCATTGTGAGTATTTGTGTTGTTTATACTCCTGTCGCGTTTCATGTTCCAGTGTTCCGTTTTTGTTGATATCTGTGTTGGGGTAGTAGGCATCATGGGAAAGCCGCTGTCATCCACAGCCCAGCAGATGCTATTCAGCAGCCTGCTGGATGTCATGAGGGTCACCTCGGCTTCCTTATACTGAACTAGTTTTAATGGGACATCTAAAAAGACCAGTGCCCTGTCACTAAAGACTTCAACATCATACCAAACGCAGTTTGAGCAATGCTTTTTAAATCATCTGAATACAGGACAGCTCATTTCTGAATATCATGTCTTGTGAATATTCGCACATTACTCAAATATCGCCAATGTCACTCACTGCTCCCAATGCCAGTGTAGTAAGCCTTAATGGCTCTGTCACTGCTGAACTCTAACGTCTCTATTGTGGCATTGCTGGAAAGCATATATATTCCTGCCTGATGTGGGCATGTACACTTTGGCCACAAAAGTGTTGTGTTTCACCGTCTCACAAATCAGGAGAATCATAATTAAAAGTCTATTAATGGCTTGGAATACCTTCATAGAAAGTACTCTTTCACATTAAGTGTTTTCAGACCCTGAACACACTTAATATAGTGTCTCATAAAATATTTCTTTTTTGAATTAGCAGTAAAATTTGCAGTGAGCGAAAACATACCTCAAGCATCATTTTCTCAGGGCTGTGTTATAGCTGCATGTTAATCATCTGTTGAATATCAAATCTGAAGTCACTGTCAATTGCAGATGGCTCCGAGATGGACACTTGCTTTCCATTAAATAATATGTTCACGGAAATGTTGTGCTTAGCCAGTTCATATTGCAGAACCTTCTTGGCATTGTGAAATAAATCAAAGAGCAAATTGAAACTTCCGACGACATCAAAACACACAGTCAAGTATCAAAATAAGTATTGTGTCCACTGTAGACTGGGTTGTGTTACAATGTAAATGGGTGAAAAAGTGAATAAACAACTAGTTTGTGGTCTGGAATGGTCCAGGGGTCTAAGACAGTACCCACAGTGCACATGTATTGCTGTGGCATGGGTTCAAATCTGTCCAAGTGCTCCTTCAGCAATAAAAAACGGAATGTTAAAATAGGGCATATACTGCCTTCTAGGCATTGTCAATAAAAAAAAGTTAAATAGTTTCTGTTTCTGAAGGGAATCCGACTGGGGACAGTTTGCGGTTGGAGTGACCCCCCCATGTATAGTGAGAACAGGAACCAGAGCTAAGTGATCCATCTGGTTAGTAGTGTAAGAAGCAATGGCCTCATCATGTCCTGGCCCTGGAGGGCTGGCAAACTGTTCTTCCTCCTGCACCTTAAGATCCCTACACAGGTAGTGCTGCTTGATTGTCAGGTCATCATCTGCATAGACTATAGTGTTTACACCAAAAAAGATAGTGAAGAGGGAGGACATTTGCTTTTCTGTGTTCATCTGTCCTTGATCTTTTTGTTGGGCTGTCATCGAGCCTTTCAGTAAAACTACATTTAATACTTCCTGGCAACAACTTTTGAATCAGATAGAAGGTGAACTTGACCCCATTTTTTTACCATGGGTTGTGCCATTTTAAAGAAGTCAACTGGATGGGGTTGGCTGGTAAGGAATGGATCATAGAATTCAGCCCATGGATTTTGTTCTTCGAACAATCATTCATTCATCAATTCATTCATCATTATCTAGACGTTATGTTTGATTACCAACCTTGGCTTTAAATCTGTTATGCCCATACATTGAAGCACACTTCTGAAAACCTTTTCTTAAAACTTGAAAATGGAGAAAGCCTTTTAATAGCACTGCCTACGCTGTCACTGTCGAGCCAGCTCTGCGATATCTCTATGGTAACAACTACCATTCCCTAAACGCTGAACATTTGAACATCCTGCCAAGATGATAAAGCCTGGGTGCCATACAATGACTTTGATGGGCAATGTGAGGGTGAAGTGATGTGAGTGACATGTGTAGCTAGGGGGATATGACTACTCTCTTACATGGGTGTTTGTGAACAGAATGTAGAACATGTAATGTAAAGGTATTTTCTAAGTTAGAACAATACAGGCTGTGCTTACATGTGCAGCTGGAGTTTCACCATGGTGCTTACATTGCCATTTTAGGCCCCGAGGGCTTTGACGCACTTCCAAGCGGCAACGAGGCTCCTCACCAGAGCAATGTCCGCTTGCCTTTCATTCTTCTGCGCCACGTGGGTCTTTCAGCAGTCAGATCTGATTCATTGATGCAATTCCTAAGCAAACGTACAGGTGCTAAACACTTAAGCCGATTTGTCAGAATAGAAATATGTTTCTTAGGACAGAAATCACACTGTATTTTCTGCCTCAGATCCTGTAACTTTGATCCAGGGGAGTTTCATCAGCAGTGGTCAAGGGTGTTTCTGACTTCCCTTTCTGACAATCCCCTCAGCTACCAACATGAGGTATATGTATATATATATATATATATATATATATATATATATATATATATATTAAAAAGTCTGATTAACAACATACTACTGCCTTGGTTTAACCAAATAATTTCAGTCCTAACATTATTGGTACTGTTGTAACTTGTCTTGCAGAAAGGCAGGGGCTCCCTTCATTTTGCGGCTTTCATAATACCCACAGAGCTCATGCAGTCTCCGAACCAACACATGCTCTCTGCTGAATAGAGCGTAATGGCTATAAACCAGCCGGTCTAGGTTCAAGCTGCCACCACCCTGCACAGCCATTGGCATTTGCAACAGATCCCGCACTTCCAAGTTTCTTGGGCTGTAAGGGGTGCAGCACTTCAGGTATTAATCACAGGTGGGTGGTGAAAGAATCTGGAGTTTGTTTTCCATTAACAGATAGAGTCAATCAGCTGATGTGGGCAACTTTCTAGAGCAAGCTGATGTTTATTTCCGACTGTGTGTGTACTGCAAGCGTATAATGTAGGCATCCTAACATTGTGTGGTGTTGCTCCACTATGGTGAACTTTATTCAAACCCAGCCCAATGCAAGTGTGTTAGAGAGGGGTACTGAATCAATGCAAAGAGGGGATTTGTGTGTACCAAGCCATTCCACTAAGAAGACATTCCATTTTTAAAGTCATACTCAGTACACCCAAGGACTGACTTACCCTCATGTACACTATGACCAGAGAAGGACACTGAACCGAGTATGGGAAATCTACATGACAGCGACAATATTTCTGGATCAGGTTTGGAAGAGCAATCATGCAACCATCCTCGACAAACCAGGATTGTCTCTGAACAAGTCAAAGGTGAGTATGTTACTGTGCCGATAAACTGGTAGTGATCATTAGTAACAAAAAGTGGAATGTAAGCTATAAAGGCTGGTACTCGCACCATGAATACCCTCCATTCCTGGGCTAATTTTAGATATTGCATAAGATGTTTCATAACCATAATTCACAAGAGAACCGTGCAAGGGCTGCTTATATGATGCAATGAACTGACTCAAAACATCTCTCTTGTTATGTTACCACTTAATTAAATTCTACATATACTCTTATAATTTTTGTTTGAATTATGTACCAGAAACCATTTATTTTCAATCAAATATTAATCGCCACTTTTTCCCCTTTGATCAGCCGTTTGTCCATTTTGTTTATCATCTTCGTTTTTAATAAAGTATCCTTATCAATATGGTGGAGGCTGCTTCAGAACAGTTGCATACATAAGTGGCAAAATGTTTAGACATGCTGTAGAGTATATTTTCTTGATAATAATCTGTATTCTTCACAATGTTTAGCTACCTGTTGTGGAAGTGTGTCAGTGGCAGGACCAATACTGCTCAATCTCTGAAATTGGTGGCAAAAGAATCGATAGGCTTCTTCCTCTGAACCCAACTTAAAAGAAGATTATAAACCTCTTTCATTTAGGTGTGTGTATAAAATCAATAGCACAACCAAATGATGCAATACAGGATTCCTTTGTCAGTGTTTTACAGCATGTTTGCAGCATGTTTACAGCATATCATAATAAAAAATATCCTGCTGGTTTGTCAGCAATTATTTTAGCTTATTTTATTCTCACTCTTGCAGCATTGATTTTACATTGAGGGGACATAAGGACTAGATCAGCCTGTTCATATATCAAGGTGATAAGCAATATTGGGTATATATACTATTCTACCTTGTATTCCTGGAGACATCCTCGTTCATGACTTCTGCTAAGCAGAATATTAGAGGACTGTGGCATCTCTATAGTTATGATCACCAGGCGGAGTCAGTAAACACAATAACAATGAAATGCACATTTCATCACTCAAACTGATCATAGAAGCAGTAGATTATGTCAATACCACTTTCTTGAATATGTTGTCCACCTTGAAGCTTTTCCTTAGCCTCCTCTGTCATTAATTCTCACTAACAAATTGGTGAATAGCTTTAACATAGAAAGTAGAACGAATAATCAAATAAACCATGGCGGCAGGTGGCTCAGCTTAACTGACCAGTGGTAACCTGAAAGGTTGCTAAATCGAACCCCCAAATCAGCAACGTGAAAGATCTGTTGTTGGTCGGTCCTTGACCGCAACGTGAAAGATCTGTTGTTGGTCGGTCCTTGACCAAAGCACTTATTTAGATTAACACCAATTAAGCCCAATTACCTACAGTAGCTAGTTGTAATCAGAACATGCTTTTAGTCAAACATCATTTTAAAAATACTTCTTAAAAAGATAAAATGCAACTAATAATTACAAATATAATAATAATTTACAGCTTATGACTAGCTTGTCTTTCGGCACAAATCAAATGGGTTACAGTACTGTTGTGTGGTAATAGCTAGCAAACTTAAGTTACTCATGCTATTCGTTAGCTCGTCATAGGTTCTCTCAGCATTGCTAGTAGTGGTTCTTGACAAATGCATAATTAAATAGCTAACTACAACTTGATATGTACGTTCTGCCTGTTTTATGTGATTATTGGGAGGGAAAACACACGAGATGCACTAACATTAGATAAATAGCAGCTGATTATCCATAAACGTAGCTACTAGCATGTTTTTTACGTGACATAGGGTACTTACTGCACCAACATCTGAGGTACACACATCACTGTTTCAAAATAAGCTAGCAGTGGCCACTAACTGACGAAACAGACAGCGCGCGCTAACCAACAGTCTAGTATTTGCACGCGCTTGGTAGTTTCAGCACTGGTCAGCTCCTGGTGCTGAAACTTAACGGCAAATGGCTGTTTACTAAATATATAAATGTCTGTTTTTGTGTATTTTAACAATTTAATAAACTGAATAATATTCGGCAAAACTACTTAAGTATGTGACTGAAGCAAAGTTTCTAATACTAGTGGAGTCTTGATAAAGCACTGATGGACGGTGAGTGAATAGTGCTATGAATTAGTTATAACAATTTTGAGTGAACCTGGCACTTTCAGCTCTGGTCAGCTCTTCGTTCTGAACCTCAGCTACAATTTAGCTTGCTAAATCTGTAAAAAATATTTTATGAAAGGTAACAATTTTAACAAGCAGTTGATTCAGCTTTCATGGACAGGGAGTCATGCTAATAAATTCGTTTTGATCAATTCTATTACCATCAGCATTGAAGTGCAGTAGATTTGTTGGACACCGCATACTATTAAATGCGTTGTACAGACGTATTTTTGTAAAGGTTCTCTGGTGAATGACATTCGTGTGGGCGGGCTTTTGTAAAATTAAAAGGGAAAAAAGTATTTCCTGCCAGGAGTTTTTTTCTTTATTTGTACGCTTCCTATTTAATGTGCTTTTTGATTGGTCACTGAAATGGTTTCTAACCAATCAGCCAGCGCCTGCTATGGAGGAAGGAATAAATGCAAGATGGCTTCTCATATAAAATCAGCCTCCTGGGTTCCCTTAGGCGAACAACAAAATTACTCTTTATATCTTATAAGATTAAAGTACTTAACTGGGAGTAGTTCTGAAGGTTAATACAAGGTTTAAGGTGATACAAGTTTAGCAAATGGTACTTTTCCTAGAAAGAAGTTATTAAAGAGACAAGAGGGACCTACTTTGAAGCCATGATTTGATTGCCTCATTTCGACTGGTTTCAGGTGGTGAGCTGTGTGAGAGAAGACGCACCAGGGCCTCTTTTGCTAGGCTAGTTCGCTAACGTTAGTGCATTGGATTAGCGTCAATTAAAGAGGATACGTTTGAATAAATGATCGATCCTGTTGAATGAGGATCGGAAAAGAGCATATTTACGCATTGAGTTTATCGTCATGGCCGTATCAAGGTGAGATTCCTTAGTTTACTATTGCTTATCAAGATTTACTAATAGCAGCCTTCTAGCTAGTTAGCTAGCTGGACAGGCAATGGCATTGTGGTGATGAAGGCAAGCTAGCTGTATAGCTAATACAATGGCCCGTGTGGTGGTTCACGATACCGGGACATCCACGTTTGAGTTCTAGGCATGTGTTTTCCAACTAACTTGCTCGCCTGCTACAGTGGCTGGCTGGCAGGTCGGCTGTACTAGAACATATTTGGCTAACCGTAAATAGTTCTGATGTGCAATCAGCTTGTTTTATTGCAAATTACAGTATGTGATTGCTGATATGATTAGTCTTTAGATGTATTTTGTTAATAAGCCAACCTAACGAATTTATATGGCTGATTTACCTCGTTTCCTATGGCTGTGTTTAAGATAGTTTACAAAATAACATGGACAATCGTGTCTGGTGTTAAGCGTATGTGGCAAGATAGTTCAGTAATAGTCGTGGTCGCAAGAGGATGGCTATTTTGAAGCCTACAGGTAAGGATAGTCTTAATCCACCACTTATTCATAGGCTACATATGATCCTGGCCTCTGATTCCTTAAAGCTACCTGTATACAATTATCTATCGAGACCGACCGCCCCCCCCCCGTCTTAAAATATTTTTATTGATTTTATCAATTTGCATTAAAAAAAAAACATTTGCGTTGAACAGGAAATTGTTTGGCCGGGCCTGTATTTATGTGTATTCTAGAGCTGATGCTGGTTTTGTTTTATCCAGTTTGTGGTAGGCTGTGCCACACAACACATAATATGCATTTTAAATGTATCTTATTTTTATTTAAAATGTATTCAGTACTACTGTCATGCCAATTCAATTTGGACAATGTGTTCAAAGGATGACATTTTATCTCATACAAATTGTGGGTAGGACTTTTAGTATGCGTTCCACTAAAAACCACTATCTCCAAACCTGAATTATTATTGAACATTAGACCTTCATTTCAGTACATGAATGTTAAAAATTCTAATTGTTAGTTGACAGCAATGGCATGTACCTTTACTTTGTAATGGTGATGTCATTTTGTTACATTTGGAAAGAAAGGAAATCCAAATGATGCAACAAGTCTCTTCTCCATCCTCCACTGCAGATCAATGCACAGTTTTTTTATTTCTGGTCTTAATTTTCCTCCCTTCTCATGCTTGTGCTTTAGGCTTGATCGCCTGTTCATCCTGCTTGACACTGGAACTACTCCAGTTACAAGGAAGGCTGCTGCCCAGCAGCTGGGCGATGTGGTAAAGCTCCACCCACATGAGCTCAACAACCTTTTGTCGAAGGTAAGTCTGCTGGCAGTGAGGTCTTTATCTAAGCCAGTGTTTGGCACTACAAGGAAGAAAAGGCTCTAGCCGGTATTTGAACTTGTCCGAAGTAAGATCTTTGCTTTTGTTTTGGCTTGGTGTATGCTGAATCCACGCAGTTGTCACTTATCCAGACGCCTTTTGTGGTTGCTGGCAAATACTTTACACGCTCGTACCGATTTGCAAAATCAAAGGTTGTGGGGGGAAAAAATGTCATAGACCACTAAATTGTCAACTCTTTGTTTCTTTTGAGGCATGAAAGGATTGTTATACAAATGTTCCTCTGGATTAACGCATACATTCCCATCTGAATTGACAGGCATTTAAGTGAGATGTTATGTGCTACAAGTCTTCTGTTTTTCCCGCTCACCCTACAGGTGTTGACGTACCTGCGTAGTCCCAACTGGGATACGCGCATCGCTGCGGGTCAGGCAGTTGAGGCCATTGTAAACAATATCCCAGAGTGGAACCCATTGCCTAAGCCCAAAGAAGGTGAAAAAATCATCTATCGCAATCTGCCACTTTTATCACAACCAGCTCCCTGTGTTTTTAATGCTGGGGATATGATGGTGCGTCAGTATTTAAGCCACTCTACCGTGTATGCATAGAGTACAATTCTGTCAGTGAAAATTAGCTAATGTGGAGACGTATCTGCTGTTTATGCAATTCCTCTTGAAAGGATTCCATGTGTATGCATATGTACCAGCTCCCACACTATGTCAGCCCGTGAAGATAGAAAATTAAAAGATACAGAATTAAATTGAATTTTACACCATCTATTACCGTAGGATGACAGACTGGGTGCCCTTTCCTCTCAAGTATCGTAATGTATTCCTTATGTTTTCATCCCATAATATAGAAGGCAGTGTGACATTATAGAATCTTTTTGACAGTCTGCTGCAACTTAAATTCATTCATGATGATGATAATTAATGACATTTATAGGTAGGCTGTAGTTTTATTGGTCTCATGTTGCTGTAGTTGATTGTGTAACTGTTTTACATGGATCATATCAACTTTGCCTTACTGTTTTTGCCAACGGGATGGTTATCTGGTTGTGTTCCCACATTTGCGTGCTTGTGTAATTGGTTGGATGCTTGCATTGATAATTATATCAGTGCTTCTCCCTCTTATTTTTTTTTCTAAGCAATTCTGAAGGTTTGACAATGTACTGTATTTCCATCCCTATGCTCCTGCCAGCAAGGACCCAATAAGGCCTTAATGTTCCATTATTACCAAGATTAGCATTTAAATAACCTTTGTGAAACTGTGAAATGGCCTTAGGGTTTGTTTTAGCTACCATGGATTGGTGTAAGGATTAACTTTAGAACACATTAAATGTTTTCCTTTATGAGAACTGGAGTCCACTTTCAACTGGAGACTCAAATTTCTGACTTCTGGCTTTATGTTTAGAGTACATTATAAATAATAAAATGGAAATCAGTGTAATGTAATGGTTTGTGCGAGTTATGTAACCTCATTCATAGTTTAGTCAGCATTCAAACTCTCATAACTGTTCAATGATTGGTTGTATTAAAGGTTGGTGTGGGAATGCTTCATTTTTCTCAGAGTGTTGTGCCGACTTCTCCCCAGAGGACTCCTCCTGTGACCGTTTGAGTTTTCAGAATTTTGACATTTCCCGCCTACTCAAACATGGTGCTTCTCTACTGGGTTCTGCTGGTGTGGAGTTTGAAGTACAGGATGACAAGTCCGGTAAATAGCAGCTTTTTACCTCTACCTCCTACTATGAACACCTGTGCCCTGTAATGTGAGACTTGAAATGGGCTGGTTATTGTCTGTAATTTTCTAGTTCACAGGAGTCTAGTGGTGCCTTAATTGGGGAGGAAGGGCTCAGTTATGGCTGGAGTGGTATAAATGGAACAGTATCAAACAAGTTGTTTATGTGTGCTGAATAACATTCGCTCCATTCCTGATGTTATTTTGAGATCCTGTGTAGCTCAATTTGTAAAATTGGGTTGGCCTTCTTGGCTTCAACATAAAGGTTTTAATACTATATGACTTGGTTGTAAAAGTTTTTAGACTTTGTTTTCATTGTTGGACATAAGACTAGACACCAGAAAATCAAATCAAAGTGAATTTAAATCAAGTCATTAGGCCTTAATCTAGCTCATGCATGGACTTCGGTCCAAAATCCACAAGGTGCACCTGTATAATGACCCGGCTCTTTATTCTGCTTGTTGAAATGCAACACCTGTCATGCTGATGGCATATTTGGGCAAATTAGTAATATTAATAGGAATGTAAGCATGTGTGTACCATTTCAGAAAAGCTTTTTGTGCGTGTGGAAAATGTCTGGTCTTTTTAAATCAACTCTCAATGTGCAGTCTAAATAATTTTAGACCGTTCTAGTAAGCAAGAAATAGTAATCCTGCTTCTCGTTGTGGTTCTCTTTCCTGCATTAGGGTGTCAGAATATAGTTCATGTGTTGCATCATCTGCATTCTGAAATTTCAGCCTTCCCTTTTTTGCATTGCTTGCTTCTTGGTTTCAGTGACCATATTCCTGAGTCCCAAATCAAAATGCTCTCTGAAATAATGTTTGGCTGTGGTGTTCTCCTGGATCCGTACTGTCTTGATTGTTTATTTTTCCATGACGATCCGATGATCCATGTCATGACTTTGAATACAATCTAAAATGAAAACCCCTCTAACCTTTTTGTCCTTAGTTTCAACATCACACTGTTTACATTCTATCTAGGCAGTTGTACGCCCATCCTCCTACAGTGATTGCATTTAACCAGGTCAAGGTCTTCTGGGTCACAGATTTTAGCACTTTGCTACATTAGTCCCGAGTAACATTCCTGAGTTTGGTGTTTTAGTCTGTATAAATATTGCTTACCTGACCTCTTCTAAGCGTCAGCTCTTCGATGTGGTGAACTTCCCTAGCTGCCACTACCTTTCTGCAACTTCCTTATTTCTGCAAGCTAGACTGTTTCGGTCTTGATTTTTGCCTGATTTTTATTTGTTTTAGTCCAGTGTTTGGGGAATAATATGTGTTTGTGAAGCCGGCTGTCAGTGTCCATGTATTCCCTCTACATAAATGTGAGTCTTAGAAGCAAGCCCCATTGCTCATATCCTGGCCCTCCTCTGCTAGGCGAGGTGGATCCTAAGGAGCGCCTGGCCCGCCAGAGAAAGCTGCTGCAGAGGAAGCTGGGTCTGGACATGGGCGCTGCCATCGGCATGGACACCATGGAGCTGTTCAATGACGAGGACCTAGACACCCAGTACACCTGCACAGCCAGTGGCCCCAAGACCCAGGACCATGGAGGGAAGAGCTCTGGACCCTGCTCCAGCTCCTGTAACAATGCGGTAAATCAGTGACTCTGTCTCAATTTCCACCCATCCTCTAAGCTGGTTCTGTGTGGTGAGGTTGACTACTGGGATTGTGTCTCTAAGCTTTGTGCAGCATCCTGTAAAGATTGACAGTTAGGTCTTGCTCAATAGGCAATGCAACAACATTTATTTTTTTGTTGTTGTTGAATACAACCTGGTTATCCCTCACTCGTCTGTTTCAAAGTGTTTTCTTGCAACCAATCTCGGCCCAGGCAGCTGGCGCAGTCTGCTACTATCATTCAAGGTGGTCGAAATAGTGGAAGATGTGAGTTTGTTTTGCGGTTCTTGCTGCCCAGTTGTGTGGGGATTTGTTTCCACACATGAATGGAATGGTCTGAAATGTGGTACATTCGGCCATCTGTGTCAGGAGACCATACAAAACAAACTAGACCTGCATGTGGCTTGATTTAAGATCTTGACAGGGTAGACTAACATGTCCAGTCACTGACTAGTTGGAAGACCTTTAAACGTACGTTGAAAAAACATTTGTTTTGGAATTGGGTTTCCCTCCCATACAGGTGGGAACTGTGACAATTAGAACTTGAATAGGATCCTGTGTTTCAAAGTTTTGCTTTTGAGGAAAACCCTTATTTGTCTTCCTAATGAAAAATGTTGACACGTAAACATTTTATTTATAAAGTTTGGTTTTCAAAGTGAAGTGCTGTATTGACAACATGAGAGAACATCTTCAATATTCTGCTGAAGAAATGAAGGGCCATAGACCTGTTTAACATTGGCTAGTTATGTGCTTCCTACGTTCTTGTTTCTACAATGCCTCTTAGAGTTCATTGGTAAAAAGCTTCTGAAGGGGGGGTCTTTGATCCTCCATGAATGAGACATTAAAGAAACCTGCAAAGCCTAGTGGTTATATTGATTCTGGTCTACCCCATGTCTTATCAGGCTGGTTCCGGTGTCAACACATTGTTTCCTCATCACTAAAGGAGTTCGTTTTTTTTGTAAATGTAACTGATGGAAAAAAAGTTTTGCATTATTCAGATAAATGATTATTCCTGGATTTGCTACTTTTTTTCTCACTTAATTCCACCTGGGAACACATTGTTTAATCTTACCCAAACATCAGACCTACGTATTTGTTTGTCTAAAGAAAGTTACCAATTGTTTTGTCTAACCGTTCCCACATTCAATTACAACTGTTCCTTTAGCAGCCCATGCAAGCAGCTGAGATTATCGACTCTGAGTTTCGGCCAGGCATGAGCAACCGGCAGAAAAACAAAGCTAAGAGGATGGCCAAGCTGGTGGCCAAGCAACGGTCCAGAGACGTGGATCCCAATGAGAGAAGGTATGTTGCATTTCCTCTGGAGCTTTGGGATCATTAGGAACCAAACGGAACAAGATGGTTCTGGAACCTTGGCACTGTCTTCACTAAAAACATTTCCCATGTGTTGCAGTCTTTAGTTTTCTACTGTGTTGTATACTATACAACACAGGCCTTTATTGGATGGCATTTGATCAATATTCTCCTTCCTGCAGTAATGACAGTGTTGAGGGGGAGCCTGAGGAGAAGCGCAGGAAAACGACTAACGTAGTCATTGACCAACCGGCAACAGAGCATAAAGTCTTAATCGATAACATTCTGGACAACTCCAGCCTCTTAGAGGAGGTAAGAAAGGGGATTTCAAGCATGAAATTCCTATAAAGAATACAATATTAACCATTTGTAATAAACTAGGTGTTTGAAAAATAAGATGGTTTAACTGTTATAAAATCAGCATCTTTATCCTCATCTTGTTCTAAATCAATTCTGATTCATTTTGTGCTTTTCTTTTAGACCCAGGAGTGGCCTTTAGAGAGCTTCTGTGATGAGCTCTGCAATGACCTCTTTAACCCCTCATGGGAGGTAATGCATTCATATTAAACATTCCTAGCGGATCTGTGCAAGTAGTGGTTTCCAATATGCAATTTTCTAATACAGATTATTGGAAACCATATCACAGGCAGCAAATGGAGTCTAGATTCCCACTAAAATGATCCATCAAGCGAATTGACCAATGGCGATGCCATGCGATAAATCAGATAAAACCAGACCGATTGGTGTGCGTAATTATTTTTTGGGTTGTTTGTGTATAAGCCTGTCTTCCATTGTCCTGATGGCGTCTGTGTCTAGATACGGCACGGTGCAGGCACAGGCCTCCGTGAGATCCTGAAGTCTCAAGGGGCTGGAGGAGGGAAGTTGGTGGGATGCACCACAGAACAGGTACGGTCCAACTAACCCTCTCTCTCCCCCAGCATCGTTAGTTCAGTTTACATCTAAATGGCTTGACCCAAGAAGATCACCCGTGACCCTATGACCCTTCCCCAGATGGCTCGGCAGCACCAGGAGTGGCTGGAGGATGTGGTCATCCGGCTGCTTTGCGTCTTTGCCCTGGATCGTTTTGGAGATTTTGTCTCCGACGAGGCGAGTTGGCTGCAACGTGCCACCCAATCTGTCTATTCAGCGTGATTGTTTAATTCATAATTTGAATGAATAATTCCGTCTCTCTGGGTTACTTATGAGTCAGGCTTTGCTCAAACAGTCTCCTCTCTTTAGGTGGTGGCTCCGGTTAGAGAGACTTGTGCTCAGACACTGGGTGTGGCTCTGCGGCACATGACTGAGAGTGGTGTCACCATGACTGTAGACATCCTGCTGAAGCTGCTGACAGAGGACCAGTGGGAGGTCCGCCACGGGGGTCTTCTGGGTATCAAGTACGCCTTGGCCGTCAGACAGGTACCAGCTGAAACATGCTTCTGCCTGCGTCAGTGCCTGGTGTAGGCAGGGTTAAGGCACTAAAACGATTCATATCTATAGACCAGCTTCAACTTGTAATAGATATAGAGATGGGTATATATATATATATATATATATATATATATCTCATGTTCATTGTCTTAGACATCTCCCACTTTCTCCCTATCTAAATCTTCTCTCAGGACCTGATCTCTGCTCTGCTTCCTCGGGTGCTGCCTGCCATCACAGAGGGCCTGCAGGACTTGGATGATGACGTCAGAGCAGTGGCAGCTGCAGCCCTGATCCCAGTGGTGGATGGCTTGGTGCAGCTTCTCCCCAATGAGGTCAGACTGTAGATCCTCACTCACTTCAGACTTAATCTCTTAATTCAGTCAAATGTATTCTAAAGCCCATATTCCATAGGCTATTGTCACCTTGCTAATATCGTTTTAGTTAGGAGCCGGTCCTTTTGTCTGTGGAGATTATAAGGAAATCATGGATGTTAATGACAAGTTACTCTTTAGCCTTTAGTTAATTCACACAATAAAAGCAATGGGCCAACAATATTTTTTCAAGACCTGGACAAATAAGTTAATTAGTGGAAATCCAAATTACATTTTCACTCTACCTCTATCATTACATGTGACATGGAGATGTTGATTGTGCATCAGCCGTATATGCAAGTTGAACGGCCATTTATCCAATGGCCTGAGCGTCGATAAACCATTGGCATGTAGTTACTAGGGATCATCAATGGACCATATTTTACTATCCAAATAGTATGCGTTGTTATTCGAATAGTATTCGGTAAACCAAAATGTTTTTTTTTTAAACTTCCGATACCGCATGAGCGCTATAACACGCAAAGGACAGGGCGTTCTCATGTAACATCGGCTCAATGATAATTCGTGTGACAAAAAAGCAACTGCGTGTATGGAAGGAGCTGTGTGGTTGACACGCAAAACTACAGAACTAGAAAACAAAATTAATCCACACACCACATTGAGATAATGGGATGGAAGAGTCTTGAGAAGCTAAGCTAGCCAGCTATATGGTATTTGCTTGACAGCATTTCGATTCCACAGCTGAACTTCACTTAGCGTTTTGCGGCCAAATATTCTTTCCTGAGGTAACATTAATTCAGTAAATCTATTCAATCTTCCCTTGAATTAGTTGACTTTCATCCACTTGCTAACAGTAGACTAGGGAGTATATATTGCGTCATTCTGACTGGGCCCGACCACTACGACCGCTTTGGATGAAGGAGCACATGTTATAAAAATTACTTTTTTAAATGCCATGGTATATTGTCATATGTATGGATTTTAGATTGAGATTTTAAAAGTATTTCGAAAAATAACATTAAGTTCTATTTAATTTAACCCAAAAAATAAATAGGCCTTTACGTAAAAAAAATCGGGGTTAATAGAAACAACACACAAGTATTCGAGTCCTAAATACATTTCAGGTGTTCGAACATTCGACTATCTGTGCCCATCTCTAGTAGTTACACTACTTTATGGAATGAGTTGTTCAGTTTTCATGAAAATAAAGGGAGATTATTGATTTAACTGGCTTCAATAATGATTGCTGCTCTAACCACAGCAGTCTCTTTTGAAAGATCCTGCTAGCTGGGTTTTTTCTGAATTTTTCAGGTCCCCTTCATAGTGAACTCCCTGTGGGACGCTCTCCTGGAGTTGGACGACCTGACCTCATCCACCAACAGCATCATGACCCTCCTGTCCTCCCTGCTCACCTACCCTCAGGTTCGCCAGTGCAGGTTAGTGACTTGTTTTTACAATATTAAGCTAACGTTACCAAATAACTCCTGATTCGGCTGGGGGTCTTAATCACAAAATGGATGTCAATAAATTGTTGAGGGGGGGGACGTGGTGAAAATATAAGGCTGCATTCCTTAAAGCTGGATGAATCTGGTTGTTTCCAAAGTGTCTGAGGGTGGTACAGCTGTAATATGAAGGGCTTATTAAGTCAAGAGTTCATTCTATGGCTTAATACGCCATAGTGGCGTTCCCATGGTCGAGTGTGGTTGTTTTGTTTACAGCCAACCGGTCCCGGGTGTAGGTAATTGGTGTTTCAGTCCCTGTTGTCATGGTGACATTTCAGACTGACCCTCGTTTCGTCCCCGCAGCATGCAGCAGTCTCTGACAGTCCTTGTCCCTCGGGTCTGGCCTTTCCTCCGACACACGATATCGTCCGTAAGACGGGCCGCACTGGAAACTCTCTTCACCCTGCTGTCCAAAGCTGACCAGGTGGGAGACTTCACCGGTGCCACAGCTTAAATATACAGGATGTGCTATGTCTGTCTGAAGGCCTGTGGGAGTTTCGCAGGTGTAAGCAGTCACGCATCCTCCTCGTCCCTTGATGGGCTAGGTAGAGGTGTCAATGTCCCACGTATCAGTCATGTGGTTAACGCTAACGCATGTGTGAATGTCGTTTTTATATTCGAATGGCTTCATAACTATATAATGTTTTGTGTCGATCCAGAGCTGCGCCTTATGGCTCAACCAGGTCCTACAAGACATGCTCCGCCACATCTTCCAGTCCTGCATCCTTGAGAGCAATCAGGAGATCCTGGACCTCATCCAAAAGGTTTGTGTGACACACCCACCCACAGACAGGCAGGCACCCCTGGCCTCTGTCACATGTTGTGGCTGGTGTTGTTACTGGGTGTGTGTGTGTGTCTTCTAGGTGTGGGCCGAGCTCCTGCGCCAAGCCCCCCAGCAGTACGTTGTGGCTGCCAGCTGTCCCTGGATGGGTGCCTGGCTCTGTCTGATGATGCAGGCCTCTCACATCCCAATCGATATCAACATGCTGCTGGAAGTCAAGGCTCGCTGCAAGGTGACCGGATCATTACTCAGTTGGCACCGACTGTATTCCTAGGTTTTATAACCCAACGACACAGTGCTCCTTTTGATATATCGTCAATGATCTTGGTTTCTGCCCTGTACGGAAAAATTAAATGGCAGTGTAACAACTTTCTTATTGGGTAAAGTCAGATGGTATGAGTTCTGGTCTGTCCCACACATCTGGATTTGGGATTCTGATGTGTCGTTTGACAGGAGAAGGTTGGGGGGAAGCCTCGCCAGGGAGCGGCAGTGCCGGTGAAGGAGACCGTTCAGGAGTACATCGCAGGGGCCGAAACTGTGACCGAGGATCCTGTGACAAGGGACTATGTGGTGACGCGGGCTCGACTCATGGCCGCCAGGTTTGTCTCTCGGTTTCTGTCTGTCTAATTTCCATCCCTGGAAAGATTATGAAAAACCACAATGGTGGAAACAAGATGATAGTTTGGGTTCTGAGGGACCTATAGGCCTTTCCAGAAGTGCAAAATCAGCATTTCACTAGGGAAACTCATTACTTTTAATGAAGGACCCATTACTTTCTGAAAAGCAATTATGAGCATTTCCTTTTTCCGTGACAATTTGGGCTACCTACATTCAAATAGCCTTCTCCAAATACTAGAGTTTCAATAGAATAATTAAAATAAAGATTAACAAAAGTGGCAACAATTTATATCACTGACTGTGACACCCTTTTTCTCAGTAAGTAACAAACTTCTGTCTTTCTCCCCTGCAGACTGTTAGGGGCCCTGTGTCGTTGCATTTGCGACCCGCAGCTCAACTCGTTGTCCCAGGACATCCGGCCGGCTGAGTCTCTGGGCCAGCTGCTGCTTTTTCACCTTAACTCCAAGTCTGCCCTGCAGCGTATTGCTGTGGCCCTGGTCCTTTGTGAGTGGGCTGCGCTGCAGAAGGTAGTCTTTGTTTCTGCTCAGGAAGATTTAGTTTGTAGAGTGGTTGGTCACCACAATTTAATGAGGACCGTCTAAGCCAACTGAAGATATATATTTTTTTAATAGTTTGTTGGTCTTTTCCAGAGAGACTTAGAGTTAGTGCTTACCTTTGAGCTTTTCAGCCGAAGCCGACATTCATAGCTGACATACCGTTGTTTCGTTTAAGTACAGGCTCACATCAAAACAATCTTCTGTTTGCCTCAGGAGTGTCGGGTGGTGTCAGCCATGGTCCAGCCTCGCCTGTTGGCAATCCTGTCAGAGCAGCTGTACTACGACGAGATCGCGATTCCCTTCACGCGCATGCAGAATGAGTGCAAGCAGCTCATCGCCCTGCTGGCCGATGCTCACATCGATGTGTGCGACCGCCTCAATTGCAACGTGTTCACCATCGACCAGGCCAACGAACTGGTGAGGAGCTAGTCACTAAAAATAGAGTAGCAGCCAAGTTCTGTGTTTAAATCGCAGTTTTTCTCCTGCTTTTGTCAATTTAGTCTCCACCTCTTGAGGCAACCCGATTGGCTGCAGGTAGCCTAGCAGTTAGTGTATCTCACCTGTAACCGAAAAGTTGCTTTCTCACATTCCTGAGCTGTTCACCTCCCGTGCTAACTGACAAACCATTCCCTGTTGTACGTGACAAACGATGACCGTAATGGCTTTCCCTTCTCCGCTCTCCTTTCCATCTACAGGTGACCACAGTCTTCACAGAGTCCACTACAGGTCTGAACATGAAGTCCAAGCCGTTCCAGCCACTGGACAGCAAGCGGCAACAGGCCCAGTCGACGGTGGCTGAGACCAGCGTGGAGTGGCAGCAGCTGCACCTGCGCGTCCACATGTTCACCGCCTGTGCCGTGGTCAACCTGCAGGTAGGAAGGGCCGCTCCGGTCCGTACCGCCGGCAACACTTGATTTGGGTTTCTGGAAATCTTCAGCGTACAGTGCCTATTCACATGAAAATTTCTATTCCACTTTCAATGTGGCAATAAACGGACTGACGCGAATTGTTTTTCTCCCGACCCGCAGGCGCTGCCGGACAAGCTGAACCCAGTGGTGCGTCCACTGATGGAGGCGGCCAAGCGGGAGGAGAACACCCTGGTTCAGGGCTACGCCGCCTCCTTCATCGCCAAGCTGCTGCAGCAGTGCGCCAGCCGGCAGCCGTGTCCCAACTCCAAGATCGTCAAAAACCTCTGCACGTCGGTCTGCGTGGACCCCTTGCTCACGCCCTCCTCGTCCAGCCCCATATCACCAACGCAGGAGGCTTCTAAAGGTTGGTTTTCACCCTGGCTCTAGCTGTTCAGGACCTGCCACAGTGAATCTACTCAACTTGTAGATGTGTTTTAGTTTTGTCGATGGACGGGATTTAGACTATAGCAGATTTACCTGCATGTTTCATAGGTCAATGACTCTCACCCTCTCTGTCAAACTTAGCTGGTGTATCGGAGAAAGAATGCATGCACCACATGGTCAACAAGACCAAGGGCATAATCACCCTGTACCGCCACCAGAGGGCAGCATTCGCCATCACTAGCAAGAGGGGCCCTGCCCCCAAAACTCCCAAGACCCCCACCGCTGAACTTCCCCCTGGCAGCACCATTACTGTAGACAGCGACGAGGTGGGTGACTGGCAAGAAGCGAACCATTATCCGAAAATATTCACCCGTGTACTGACTTCTTGATGAAAATGGATGTTCGGACTCTTTCAGAATAAAAAGCCATGCCTTGTCCAGAGAAGAGGGGCGGAGTTCTGTCTGATGACGGTTGCGAGGCACTTTGGCCAGGCGCTGACTGCATCACTACCCTACCTGTGGGAGTCCGTGGTGGGACCCCTGCGGTCCGTGGTCGGGGACAACCAAAACATTGGTAAACACTGCATTTGATCACATGGGTCGTGTTCATTAATGTTCAGTACAGGAAAGCATTTCAAAACTCACTTTTCACTCTTAGACAAGCTTTTTCTTATTGCTCGTGTGTTTCTGTGGCATGGCAGATGGGAAGCTCCAGTTGCAGAGGGGGGACGCTGTAGCTCAGGAGCTGGTCAACTCTCTGCAGGTGCTGGAGGTCATTGCTGGGGCCATGGCCCCTGAGCTCAAACCTCTGGTAGGACAACATGAAGCTCTCTCAGAAAACCCACCTGCCACCACAAACAGGGGATCATAGACTTCAAAGGCCCCCACCCCACACAATTTAAATGAAAAGTCTAGAGACTTATATTAGCAACTTGTGTGCATCATATACATTTGTGAAGCTCAACCAAGGCCCCTTACAGATGATTTTAATGAAAAGCTGTAATATTGTTGCCATGCTTACAAAACAAATCCCGTTCAATTAATGACACAAATGTAACCGTTCTTCGCACGTGTTGAAATCATCACCGTGTCTTTTCTCCCTCTGCTTTCCAGCTGTTGGACAGACTGCCCTCCCTGTTCACCTGTCTGCAGCACCCCTATACGGCTGTGCGTCACATGGCAGCCCGCTGCGTGGGCGTGCTCAGTAAGATTGCAACCATGGAGACCATGCACCTGTTCCTGGAGCGTGTGCTGCCCTGGCTTGGGTGCATCGGGGACAGCACCAAACAGGAGGGGGCCATGGAGGCCATGGCTTGTATCCTGTGTGCACTGATGGACCAAATGTAGTTTAGGCATTATAGGAAAATTCTATGCTACCCCGGGGCCCCAGACATTTTTATAGGAGAAATTCTGGGTGGGAGGTAGGCAGGCCTCTGTTTTATAAGGTTCCACTTGATCAGGGTTCTGTTGCGAAATGGTTTTTCATGGAATCTGATGAATAAATGCACCCAGGGACTCTGGTTTGTCATCCTTGACCCTTGGACGCCCCCAGGCGTGATCGAGCAGCTGGACGTTGACATCGTGCCGTACATCGTGCTGCTGGTTGTGCCTGTGCTCGGTCGGATGAGTGACCCCAGCGACAGCGTCCGCTTCATGGCCACGCAGTGCTTCGCCACCCTCATCCGCTTACTGCCGCTGGAGGTAAACGACTAAGAACAGAGATGTATTTTTTGGAAAGTTTTTATTAGGGAGTGGTTATCTTTTTAGGGATGTACTCCCATGATTCGGTTCAGTCAGACTGCAGTGTGGTTTTATTCAAGCCATCTGCAGTGTTATTTGCTTCTTTGCCATAATGTTATTTGTGTTTTACACAGTAGAGGGCAGTATCTCATGTTGGATAGTGTAGATTTTTTTTGCATGGTCATTTAAGGATAAATGTTTGTTCTCTTTAATGTAGTTGATGTTTTTGATTGATGGGGACTTTGATGTCTCAGCCAGTTGGTTAATATTGTCAGTTCATTTGTTCACTTCAATCAGAGGGGTTAGGTGGGAGCGATGAGTCAGACAGAACCACCAGACAGCTCAATGTCAGCTGGATAACCTCCAATACAGCTGAAAACTGTATTAGTCTCTTGGCCCTGATATTCTTAGTTTGATCATATTCTGTTATTTTCTTGTCCCTTTAAATAAGTCTTGAACCAGGCCATCAAATGATACCTTGATTCTTTTCTTTAGTGTCCAGTGAGAATTGCATAATGTTGTCTTCAGGCAGGTATCCCAGACCCTCCAACCATGTCGGATGATCTGATTCGCCAGAAGGCCAGAGAGCGCCACTTCCTAGAACAGCTGCTGGATGGCAGGAAGCTGGAGAATTACAAGATTCCTGTGCCCATCAAAGCTGAGCTTCGCAAGTATCAGCAGGTCTGTGTCTGTGTGTGTGAAAGATACCGATAAAGCACTGCTCCAAAAAGCAGACTCCATGTGTTAGCCAACAGTTCCCTGACTGCTGTTGGTTACCAGGATGAAATCCTCAAACCCATTGTCAGACCGTACGCTGGTGATGTGGGCCCTGGGTTATTTCTGGCCTCATGTGGCCAGAGTGTAGGCAGTTCCTGGATGACGATTGCATTGATTGGCCCACGTTCCCCAGACCTAAATTCAATTGCGATCTTGGGACGTTATGTATAGGTGCATCTAATGCCAAGTAGTGCCACAGGCTGTCCAGGGTCTCACTGATGCCCTGATTCAGGTCTATTTGCTGTCTCATCAGGAGCATGCCCAGACATTGTAGGGAATGCATACAGACACGTGGGGGCCATACACACTACTGAGTCACATTATGATTTGCCATAATGAAATTCACACAAGCTGGAACAGCCTGTGATTTCCACTGTTTACTTAGATTTTGGGTCTCCAGCCCTCAATTGGTTAGTGATTTGGGGTTTTCATTGTTACATCACATTGTTCACAACGAATTGAAAGACATTGATCTTTAATATATTTCCTTTATCGAGAACCGATGTGTGATTTAAGTGTTCCCTTAAATACATTGATCAAAAAATGTAAGGCCAATGTTAGCTTCTTTGACTTAAATTAGCACTTGAAATTAGCCTGCTCTGTAATGCTCACTGTATATCCATTTTACTTCATTGCAATAACACATTTTTATAAAGAGTGATTTGGCATTTAAATAAATGACAATTGTTATGAGTTCCCGGAAAATCCAGTAGCTTAGATTAGTGGCTCTATCATAATGTACAATTTTGTGGCACACACTCTCTTGTTTTGTGGTAATGACCGCCATCTCTTCGAATCCATGTTGTAAAACATCCATTCACTCCTTTGAATGGATTGTGAGCATTACAGTAAATGTTTGTACTCCATCAGACCTTTCGGTTTTACCATTAAAATCGCCTCTATTCTGGTGTGAATACAGCAACATTTCATGTGAGACAAACATCACATGGTGTGATGTTCCATATTGTCCTGCATCACTAAGAGACTAAGGTTCTTTTATGTTTTTATTTTACAATGCTATGATTTCACTACAAACAAAGCTGTGAGTGGTTGGTGTCTTTGGTTGTGGGATGGAGTGGTTGTGTCGGATACTAGATCCCACATCCCTAGTGACTCCTTGTTGTAACTGGTGTCTGTGAGCTAAATAGGGGTTGTTGGCGAGAGAATGTGTTCTCCTTAGCTTGTGTTCAGCCTGAATGTCCATGTTGAGTGTTTTAAAAGCAAAAGGCCTGTGTCATGTGCTTTGATGGAAATGTTGTTCCACTGTGCCACACTTGCTGTGGAGGCAAGGCAATAATTGAGTTTCAAATTCTGAAATTGTGAGGAAAAATGTATGAAAACAATTTGATGGATTAGGAATAATGTTGCAGTTCAGCAGTTAAACCATTGGCCTAGATTAGTGTTGGTGTAATGCTATAAGAAAGTAACTCTTCAGAAACGTGTCTCTGAGTTATCTCTGTCATCTATGCTCCGGGACTAGAAGACGAACGATGAGCCTCCATCTCAAACTACTTGAATAATTTTGCCGGCGCTTATTCACTTCGACTTTGGTCTGGTGGTTTAATGCCAGGATCCACAAATAGGTTTTTGCTTTTTTTTAATGCTGCAGGGAGATGGGCTGTGGCTGCTGACAAATGGCTTTTGGACAGAATGAATGTAAAGGTTGTGAAATAGATGGGCCGTGCACCATGCTTGGCAGCCAGTATCCCACTGAGCCTGACATCCTTTTCCACTAATGGAACCTCGCAGAGTAATGGGATGAAACCTCTGCTGGTCCACCCGAGGTGGACAGCAAAGCCTTCAGGTTTACAGCTCCCCTGTACCCCAAGCAGGCTGGGATGGTGCAGAATACTCAGACTTCCTGGGTCTTGTGTGGCTAAAATTTGGTGTAAGGTGCTACATCCATAATGCTGCTCCACCAATTAGTTCAGGCTGAGCGATGCAAAGAGATTTTTGTAGTTTGACAATTGTGGTGTGGTCATTCGCTCTGCATTGTGATTCATTCTCTCCACAAGGTGTGGTTCATAGTTAAGATGATTCATTTTACCCTTTCAGCAGACCATCTTCATAGTGACTGAACTATTTTAGGAATGCCATGTTCCTGGACAAAATGACCAATGTTTCACCCTGCCAGCTCAGGACTGGCAAGGATTTCTGGCAACTTTTCAGTTACAAGTCAGGACATGCGTGCACTGCAGTAATGCATGGATCTCATACCAATATGTTCATCTTTTATTTCCAAATTATTCAATGTCTCTCTCTCTCTCACGCACACACGCACGCACACACGCGCACACACACACACACCACTTCATAACTGCTGCCACCAGACACCCTTTTAAATATTCATGAATGTAGACTTAGGATTTCATACTATGGAGCCATGGTCCGGTTGTAACACACAATGCTCCTTGCATACGAGGCGCCCAGAGACCAGGCTTCAAAACCCTTGTCTACCCTGCACCACCATGTGTCCATTTAATTTTCCTGTAACTCTCACTTTCAAAAAGGCCTAAAAACTATATAATTAATATAAAAATTTGCTAGGAGAGTTCTTTTATAAAACTGTATTTCCTAATTTTACCATGTACCATAATCTTAATTATTTCTTTATTGTTACACAGTGGCAAGAGCAACGGCTTGTGAGCACTTTAAGTCATC
Organism: Esox niger; assembly: GCA_016801105.1. Taxonomy (NCBI): domain Eukaryota; kingdom Metazoa; phylum Chordata; class Actinopteri; order Esociformes; family Esocidae; genus Esox; species Esox niger. The sequence continues at coordinate 22,703 of JACXGJ010000546.1, read as the reverse complement.
TGTATCTCAAGTGTCCTGTTCATATTCCAGATGAAACTTTGTGATTATTGAAAGGAACCACTTTGTGGGATTATCTCACCCCAGGATGGAGTGAACTGGCTGTCCTTCCTGAACAAGTACAAGCTGCACGGCATCCTGTGTGACGACATGGGCCTGGGGAAGACTCTGCAGTCCATCTGCATCCTGGCCGGTGACCACTACCTCAGGTACTTTGCTGCATGACGGCTCATGCTGGCCACGCTCCAGGCCAACCCCATTTTTTGCACTTGTGCCGCATAAATGGACCAAAGTGCTGTGTCACCAATTGCTTCATCGTTATAACGTGTTTGACTGACATGCCAAAAAAAATAACCCGGGCGTCGCTATAGCTGGCTGGCTGTAGTTTGACTTTCAACTCGGTGCCGTCAGCTCGTTGTCGGTCATTTAGGGTTTGTCATGGTAATGATTTAACAATCCGCAGGGCCCAAGAGTATGCCAGAACCAAGGCCGCAGACTGCAGCCCAATGCCTTCTCTGGTGGTGTGTCCCCCCACCCTCACGGGTCACTGGGTCGACGAGGTGGGCAAGTTCTGCACCAAGGACTACCTGAACCCCCTACACTACACCGGACCCCCCACGGAGAGAGCCCGGTAAGCCCTATGGACAGACGCTGGGCCACTGCTGCGCAAACACAATGAATTTCTCATCAGAGGTTGTGTAGGAGGTCTTATCAATATGTGAATCCATTTTGTTCTATTGCAGGTTACAGCATCTAGTAAAAAAGCATAACTTGGTAGTAGCCTCTTACGATGTTGTACGGAACGACATTGACTTTTTTAGGTAATTTTTACTTTTAATTTAAATGCATTTTAATCCTACCCTTTCCATCGGTGGGTAAGCCTAATTTTGTTTTACATTGTTAGGAATATAAAATTCAACTACTGTATCCTGGACGAAGGTCATGTGATCAAGAATGGGAAAACCAAGCTCTCCAAAGCCATCAAGCAGTTGGCTGCGAATTTCCGTATCATCCTATCAGGAACGCCTATCCAGGTGAGGGCAGTCCCTTCAGCCAATAGAGAATTTTTTGTCACTGTGTGAAAAAGCACCTGTGTTAGTGTTTTGGTACTTATCTGTTAGGTTTGTCCATGTTGAGCTGTTTCTTTCTGTGCTCACAGCATCAAATCGCTGTTGCCTCATTTTTTTTTTACTGGACTAAAGATTCCGTTCCCCTTTGTGGACATAATGGCTTTCCATTGATTGAGGAATTAGTGGATGAAATAAAAAAAGGCATTATGTGCTGCGTGACATTAATGAAGATTTTGTGAATGCTCATTGTCCAATCTGCTGATGTGTTCAGGCCACTTCCAAGACTCAGCACTTCCGTCAGCCTTAATAAATCTATCTCGCCTGTCTGGTGTCCCTCCGTCTTTCACTTCTCCTCAGAATAATGTTCTGGAGCTGTGGTCGCTCTTTGACTTCCTCATGCCCGGCTTCCTGGGCACGGAGCGTCAGTTTGCCGCCCGTTACGGAAAGCCCATCCTGGCCAGCCGTGATGCCAAGAGCTCGTCACGTGAGCAGGAGGCTGGTGAGTAAACGGACCACGTTGAGCATTTAGAACATGGGGTCATGTTTCCACTTTGCCATGATAACTGTGTGTCTAAACTTGGTCTTGTGGTGGCCATTTCCCCTCTCCCTCAACAGGTGTGTTGGCTATGGAGGCACTGCACCGCCAGGTGCTGCCTTTCCTCCTGAGGAGGATGAAGAAGGATGTTCTGCAGGATCTCCCCCCAAAGATCATCCAGGATTACTACTGCAACCTCAGCCCTCTGCAGGTATGCTACGGACAGCCCCCTTCAACTCTGATTGTTTTGTCGTAGTAGTGTTCAAACAATGTGCCCTCTCCTTGTGCGTTTGCAGGTTCAGCTCTATGAAGATTTTGCTAAGTCACGGGCTAAGGTCAGTGTGGAGGACACCATCTCCACCGCCTCCACCCAGGAGGAGGAGAAACCCAAGCTGAAGGCCACAGGCCATGTGTTCCAGGTACACACGCACACGCCCTGTATATCTGGAAGTATTGTTATTATTCCTCATTATGTGTTGTGATAATCCTGTAATAATGACTCCTCTGTCTGCGTTGCCAGGCTCTGCAGTACCTAAGGAAGCTGTGTAACCACCCCGGGCTGGTCCTGCTGCCCCAGCACCCAGAGTACAAGCGCATCACAGAGCAGCTGGCCACACAACACTCCAGCCTCCGAGACATCCAGCACTCCCCCAAACTGTCAGCCCTGAAACAGGTACCGCTCTAACCTCTGGTTCAATCCACCGGGCAGAGAAGTACCAGTACCCACCAAATTGCTGAGACACATACCTTTCCCTGTCTCATAAGCCGTATGTCTGGTCTCTGGCATTACCCACCATTGTACCCCATACCCACTGCTTCAGAAGGGTGGTATGGAAGGACAACGACTGGTCTTTTGCTTAAAAACGTACTGCTCAACAACACCAGAGTATGTTGTAATACCGACTGCTTTTGTTCTTCTCCAGTTGCTGCTGGACTGTGGCCTGGGGGGCGGGGGCTCTGCTGAGGGCACCGAGGCGGTGGTGGCCCAGCACAGAGTTCTGATCTTCTGTCAGCTGAAGAGCATGCTGGACATTGTGGAGCACGACCTGCTGAAACCCCAGATGCCAACAGTCACCTACCTGCGACTAGACGGCAGCGTGCAGGCTGGCCTGCGTCATTCCATCGTTTCCAGGTGAGTAGGGCCAAGGATTGTGGCAGCACCAACATGTAATTTGTTTTTTGTTGGCTGGAATGCTGTCCTATTGATGGATTTGGTTCTCTTTCTGGAACCGCTTTATTTGGAGAATCTCAGAAGTCTACCTACATTTACTCTAATTTCCTAAACTTTATCCTAACCTGAATTTGAAACCTGACTGTAACATGCTGCTTATTCAAAGTTAGTAGTACTACCTATACTGCATGTAGAGAGGGTGTCAAGATAAAGTGAAACTCTTACGCTCCCTCAGGTTTAACAACGACCCGTCCATAGACGTACTGCTCCTGACCACTCATGTGGGGGGCCTGGGTCTGAACTTAACTGGCGCCGACACCGTGGTGTTTGTGGAACATGACTGGAACCCAATGAGAGACCTTCAAGCCATGGACCGTGCCCACCGAATCGGCCAGGTAACGCTTCTCAGCTACAGCTAACAACCTTCCACTAAGTGCGATGAAAACCTACTTGGTCCCTTGGTTGTCGGGAGAGCATCCAAAAGCACATCCACAGGCTTATCGTGTTGGCGGCCGAGGGTGGCAGCTGACACTGTTCTAAATGGTCTGTCTGGTTTCATTGCAGAAACGCGTGGTGAATGTTTATCGACTGATCACGCGGGGCACCCTGGAGGAGAAGATCATGGGCCTGCAGAAGTTCAAGATGAGCATTGCCAACACCGTCATCAGCCAGGAGAACGCCAGCCTTCAGAGCATGGGCACTGACCAGCTCCTCAACCTCTTTACCCTGGACAAGGTCAGTAGCGCCCATAGGTCATGGTTAGGGAAATTAGGGGGGGAAAAAAATTCTTAATGGAATATATTTTTGGTCCTGAAGGTCACATTTTCTGCTCCTTTTCCTCCCCTGTCTGCTTCTCTCTCCCTAGGACGGGAAGGTGGATCAGGGTGAGTCGTCGTCGTCGTCTGGAAGTAAAGCCTCTATAAAGAACGTTCTGGATGACCTTGGCGACCTGTGGGACCAGCAGCAATATGATACGGAGTACAACCTGGACAGCTTCATGCATTCGCTCCACTAGCCCATCAACCAGCCAGAAGGAAACCATCCAGATCCGACACCCCAACTGGCTTTGTAGCGCCGCTGTGGACACAGCCCCGCGGTATGCTAATCTCGCAAGCTGGATCCACCCAACTTAGAGCTCACAATGCCTAACCACATAAACATTGTCCCCCGCCCGAGCCCCAGTGGCTCTCACCCACCCCAAACCTGGACAGAAGAAGCCTGGTTCTCCCTTGTCAAGACTGCATCTGCAGCGGAGAATCCCACAGACAGTCCAGTCCAGTGCTCATTCTCCTGCTTTGAAGTCTTAACTAAACCACGTGGCAGTTAAGGACATCACGTGGGTGAGATTGACGAAAATGTGAAAAGCGAGCAGGTTAAAGAAATGCCGATTGGTTAGTTTGAGCTGGCCTGTAGGAACTCACTGGTTTGTGCTGACCTGCTGCTGTTTAGGGTTGTATGCCTGCTACTGTAGGTGAGTTTTATCCTCCAGGTGGCACTAGTCTCCCCACACATCCCCTATAATTACATTCACTTGACCTTTGCTCTTCGTCTTCACGTGTACCTCACGTGGGAAAGCCATGCCTCCACCCCAACCTCGTGAAATGTCACTGAATAGCGCTGCACGGAAGCAGCGTGGCTTGGACTTGGGGAGGCAGGGCTGAGCTGAAACTGGACCCCCTGGCAGGAGCTGTCACAGAATTTTAAAGAGAACACAGACCTGTATATATTTGTGTAATTGCTGCATTTTGTTTAAACTGCTAGGATTGTAATAAATTCTACAGACCTTTGAGTGTGTACACTACTGTCGTTTCAAAGTAGACCTCGTTCCTAGTTCATTGATTTGTAGAACATGACAACTAAGCCAAGCTAGTAGAGCGTGTGTTCATGCATTGAGGAATGATGACGCTTAGTTATGAAGTTCAGGTGCAGAATGATTTTGAAAAGCAAGAAACTCAACACGGCATCTTGAAGACATCTGCGGTCAGTATGGCCTTGATTTTCTCCCAAACCAGGTTCTAGTTATTGTGACCGTCAAAGGCGACACATGCAGATTAATTTCACGGTAAATATGTCTGCTCAGTCAGGCATTTTCAAAGGAATGATGTCTTTAACCTGCTGTCTGATTCAACCCAGACCTAAGCTCAATGGAGCTTCCATTCTGGTATTTACATTAGCGCTGTTCTTCCAAAAATACAATAAACCCAGACTAGTCTTGGGTACAGTATAAAGACCTACTTCCATGAAGCAAACCCCTTACAAGTTAGTGCTTTTGAAAAAACGTGGGTATAGGATGTTGTAAATAGACCCTGAGTGAACATTGATAGGGCTGGTTTGAATGTATTGCAGCCTCATACCAACACCATATCAGGCTGACTAGTGTCATCACTGGCACCTCTGGAAGGGAGAACAATATCATGTTTGTAAATGCAGATTTGGTTCATTTTTACAGGACTGAAACCACAGAAAATGTGTACAGGTTGTAAAGGGCTGTTTGTGGTACTGTGTAGACTACAGAGGAGATTTATTGAGGACCGCATCTGAAACCCTGTTTGCCTGGTACTAATGGGTGACCTGCTGGACATTTACCTTGTGAAATCATAGAGCTCAGCTAGAGATGTGTATATACATGGAATCCTGAAAATGAAGATTAGCAATGGTCAGCAAGTCAACTACTAACAGACTAAAACAGTCATAGTGTTGGACAGAATTTGTTTTGCATTCACACTGAAACACCAATTTAGATTTTTTTTTCCACCTGTCTTTATTAAAGAAAAATGTATTCTCTGATTGGTCAAATTAGTGCAAAGGAATATGTATGCCTGTGTTAATGCTGCCTATTTGGTCTTATGACCATTTCGATCAGTGCTGAATATAAGGCTGTGAAATCAGACTACCTCTATGGGTCAGGACAAATGCATGTTGGCACCAGGTATAAATGGGGCTTCAGTTGCAGCACCAGGCCATTACTTATTCTATTGGAAGTCAGGGAGCGAGGCTTTACTGCTCAATGATTTATCTGCTGAAGCGGCTTGGGTGTACGTGTGTAGTATGAATTTTTCTGCAAGAAGGAATAGTTTCAGATTATATACCCTACTGTTCAAAAGTTTGAGGGCACTAAGAAATCTCATTTTTTCCATGAAAACATTAAATGTTTGAATAGGAAATATAGCAATTTATAAGGCTACAGAATTTTTTTCTTTAAATAATTTTCTTCAAACTTCTGTCAAAGTATCCTCCATTTGCAGCAACTACAGCCTTGCAGACCCTTGAGGTCATCTGAAGAGATTTCACCCCATGCTTCCCGAAGCGCCTCCCACAAGTTGGATTGACTTGTTTTGCACTTATGTAAAATATGGCCAAGCTGCTCCCACAACAGCTCAATAGGTTTGAGATCTGATGACTGTGGTGGCTTCTACATTTCAGACAGAATACCAGTTGACTGCTTCTTCCCTAAATATTTCTTGCAGTTTTGAGCTGTGCTTTGGGTCATTGTCCTGTTGTAGGAGGAAATCGGCTCCAATCAAGCGCCGTCCACAGTGTATGTAAAATGAAGTGATAACCTTCCTTCTTCAAGATCCCTTTTACCCTGTACACATCTCCCACTTTAGCAACACTGTAGCACCTACAGACCATCACATTGCCTCCAGCATGCTTGACAAATGGCATCAAGCATTCTCTGCCTGGAAGGCCATCCTGGAGTCACCTCTTCACTATTGACATCAAGACTGCTGTTTTGCCGGTGCTATTTAATTATCTGTGAGGAATTATTTATCTGATTGGACCTGTGGGGTCAGTTTTTCAAACTAGACACTAATGAATTTGTCAGTTGTGCACTGGGGCCTCCTCTTTCTATTCTGGTTAGTCAGTTTTGTGCTGTTCTGTGATGGGATTAGTACACAGTGGTTCTACAAGATCTTAAGTTTCCTTGCAAATTCTTGCATGGAATATTCTTAATTTTTCAGAACAAGAATATGAGTTTCAGGATTATGTTTTGTTTCAGGCCATTTTGAGCCTGTAAAGCAAACCCACAATTGCCAAGGCTCCAGATATTCAGCTAGTCTGGAGGCCAGTTTTATTGCTTCTTTTACCAGCAATCACTGTTCAGCTGGGCTAACAGAATGGCAAAAGGGTTTCCTAATGATTAATTAGCCTGTTAATGACAAGTCATCATGTACAACATTAACAATGTTTACACTGTATTTCTGATCAATTTGATGTTATTTTAATGAACAATCCAAAATATTTATTTCAAATATAAGGACATTTCGAAGTGACCCCAAGCTTTTGAATGGTATTGTATGTGCATAATGACTTATGCTGCATGAAGGAATAGTTTCAGATTATATAACTCAACATAAGCAAACTAGTGTTTGGTGGGGGAAGTGATCATGATATTAGTTCAAGTCGTGTAGCCCTATTTAAGAGTTTAAAGAATTGCGTGTCCCTTTACTAGATAGTCATCTTTGTCAAAAGGTTTGGCATGCATGCAATGTGTTACTACACCACAGCGACCTAAACATAATCTGTCTCCTTACTTTGAAGTAAGGTATAATACTACGTTATACTAATATAACACACAAGCCCTAAATTGCATTCTGTTGTCTTGTGATATGGGAAATGACCACTCTTTCCATTCCATTCACACCGGTCAAGCAACGCACTTCAAACAGAACTGCAAGAGATGACATACATGGAAAAAGAGGCCATGCAAAAGACAACAATGTTTCACACTGTCATACAGCTACGTTTAATAAGATTTGATTGGTATTAGTACAGAAACGGAAAAAGGTGGGAACTACAAACTTGAAGCAGTAGAAGTAGTAGTAGTAGTAGTAGTAGTAAGCATTAGCAGCATAGAGCGCCATGTTTTTTTTTTTATCACAGTTGTACTGCAAATTCAGACAAGCATAGGTCCAAGTCAACAATCTGAAAGCCTCGTCCAGTAATAAAACCAAAAATAGCAAGTATATCATTGGAAAAGAAACGTTTACTTTTTTAAAGTAAATTAAAAAATTTGTGTTTTTGAGAAAAAACTATGGAGCATGTGTTCAATCTTTTTCCTTTTTTGAGATTACAACATGATGAAGAAGCCTACTGATTACCCAGAGAGAAGGTTGATGACTCTTAAGTGAATACATATTATCCAAATCTAGTGTTGCATGAAATATATTGGAAAGGAATATTTATAGAGGATTATATGAAATTGCCAGGGATGATTTTCTTCCTGCCAAATCTGTGTCTTTCAGTTGCACACAGACAATTGCTTATTGTCAGGGTAACAACTTTGCTCTGCAGAAAGAAGGATACATACACAACGCATACCTGGTAGAGTTACTGAAATACTGACCTTGGGAGAAACCAACCATAGGTGAGTACAAGAACAGTTATTAGTAAAACACCACTTGTACAAACTAGTAGAAAAAGCAAGCAGCAAGTAATGTTCTCAGACCAGCATTTGCATTGGGGTTTTCTCTTGTAGACCATACTGTAGTACAGTAAATTAGGACTAATTGATGGTGAAATCAGGTCAGCGTCATCTGCTATGAGTGGGCCACATAATATCAAAGAAGAGATTAATGAGAGGGTACATATATGTGAACCATCTGGTCAGTTTAGGGATTGAAAGAAAACATTTAGATCCATGCCTCCTAATAAGGTGACATAATTGCAATTTGAAATCCCTTTCACTTCATTAGACATTGTATTTTCACATTTACATTCATATTTCAATACAATCTCACTGTTACACATGGCCTCTTAAGATTCCTACAAGGGTTACCACACTATCGCAAAATAAAAGGCGGGTCATGTGAGAGGATTTACATTTGTATGTGATCTTTTGAATCAACAGCATAGTTACATTGACAGTATCGTTATGGACTATACTAGGTGGGGTTTTTATTAGTCATAGCAGAAGCAGGGGATTGATAAACAGCCTTGTCTGGTTCTCACAATATCACAACATACCACATTCTCCTCCATTCTGCCTTTTTATTTATTGCCTGTTCATTCATTACACATCGCCAATCACTTAAATGAGACCATCTGTCATAAGTTCTTTTTTGTAGCTTTTCCTCCACTTCGATCATTGTCACACTAATGTAAGCAACATCAGCGAGTGAACACAAAGCTTTGCATTTCAAAAAATCTAGACACTAGTAACAATATTACAAAAGTTTTTCAGCTTCAAAAAATAATATAGTGAACAAACGAAAAAATAAAGTTTTTTTTAAGAATTAGCATCATAAAATTAATTTATTCCAAGTAAAAATACAAAATAATATTAATGACATTGACCAGATATGAAAGTCTCCCCCAGAAATAATTATTAATGGTTGAGAAATAAGTCTGTGAAGAAAATACGAAATAATAATGAAAATATGTAAATATGTTTAAATTCTTTTTTTTAGCAAAAATCTCTAAAAAATAATGAAAAATTTCTCAGTACAAAGGCTACATTACTACTGGAAGGTACTAGCATGTAGAGAAGGATAAATACACAGTAGAAAATGATTTTAGTGAATCACAATGCTTGCAATGAAAATAAATCTGCAAAAAGATTTGCCTTTTTTTTCTTTCTTTTTTTTTTTTACAAACAGTACAAACAGTATTGCACATTACAACAAATAATCAAGGTTCTTAGCCTTAAAAATTGGACTAATTCAAGTCTTGCGTGAATAGAAGGCCACCACTCAACTGATGCACCTTGGGGGCTTTCGATTAAGTTACATCTGAAACACTTGTATTTCTAAATCTTTTTAAATAACATTTTCTCTCCACCTCCATCTGCTCAAAGTCTCTGTTTTAAACAAGGTCAAGCTAACAAATCAGGGTATGCTGCTTTTACAAAACAAAAGTGAGCACATACTTTTAGGAAACATAAAAAAGTTTTCTTAAAAAATAACATGAACAGAAGATCTCTTTCACAATTCTGGTCAGCATAGTAAATTATTGATTATAAATATACAAAATTAGGGAATTCGTTTGTTGTCTTTTTGAGCACCTGATTGACTTATTTCTAGGATTCATTTTTAGGATTCATGTTTTTTCCTTGGAACACTGCCACTCATTTTCAGTTTGTCTTGGTGACTCTCTGCTTCCACAGTCACCAGACCTGTGGAAAACACTCAAACCTCTGCTGTTATAATATAGACTCTGTACTTCAACTAACTACACCATTATATTAAAGTTATAAAGCTCTAGCTCCTTCTTGTTTGTTTTTCTTCAAAACATTAAATAAAAAGCAAATAAGCATGAAAAAATAATCAACCAACCTGTTAAATTATCTCCTGCAGAATTAAATTAATATATTTTTTATTATTTGAATAAACTTACTTAGAAAATATCAATTTCTCTCCTAATGTATTTCAAAGTTGAGGTATTGCAAAATATCATGTCAGTCAGAAAGCACACTTTTGTTTTTTTTCTCGCAAAAAAATGCTGACTGATGAAAACTGTCCAGATACAAAGAGTAGTGCATAACGAGTGTCTATTACAGAGGAACAAACATAGAAAAACCCTTCTGGGCTGGGAAAGTAATATCACAAGAACACCCAGTATTCACTTTAATAGGGATACTTATTATTACTCATGGTTAGCCTCTTTTTGTTTTTTGTATCAGTAAAAAAGTATTTTTCCATTTAGTTTTAGACAAGAAAAAGTCTGTCCTAAAGCAAACAGTTTGGCGACTACAACCGAGAGAAGACTGCGGGGTGCCAGCAGGTACAATCACACCACTCAAAGGGGGACGACACACACATCTACTCGCAATGTTGTCGAATCCATACTGGACTGTCCACAAAACTGCTAAAACCAGTGTAACTTAGCCCCCAACTCCACCCATCAAACCCCAAACAAACCCAAACTCAGCAGCCGATACTTAAATTTCTTTGCATTTACAACTACCCAACTTGTCCTGTCCCACCCAGAAACCCACCCATCCTGTTCAAACTGCACCCCCATAGCCTTTTGATACAAAAATATGTCCACCATTTTAGCAGTTCATTATTCTACTTCAAGCTTTGCAGGAAAAATCTGGATAAATACGGTGAACCCAGCTAGCACACAATGTTCTGGCAATTTTATTACAACCCCATAGCCATGTGGAGAGAACGTCATGTGTGAGAGCTGAGAAAGAGCTGAGTTTACTAAACCACAGGTCTCCAGTAGCTTCAATGTTCTATTTTGTTCCGCATCACTGTCTCCTAGACCTTGTCACCACAACAGCATGTATGTATCTACTTTGCACCTTTAAGCCCACAGATGTCGGGCTTAGTCCGTCGTTCAGTATCAGCTGTTTTCTTGGGATGTGATGGCGGTTTAAGTTGTGATCTCTTTGGTTGTTTTGGGGAGGGGATATGAATCCTACACTTCGTGGGTACAGAGAGCTGTTCTGAGTCAAGCTCACAAGAATGTGTCCTATTTTCTGTGTGTTTGGGTCAGACTGTGTTTTGCGTAGGTGTGTGCGCATGTGTGTATTAGAGAACCATCATGTGTGTACGAGAAAACGTATATTCATATGCATACACTAGTTAATGAAGTTTCACAGGACTTCCATTTTGGATGTCAACAACAGTTAAAGCGAATCACAGTTCTATAGCCATACTCCGACCTAACTACTACATACGGTATAAAAAGATTGCACAGTTATATTAACAATCACTGCAAAAAAGTACTTCACCTATCATAGACAGTTTGTAAATGATATACCCTACAGCTAATTTGATTCATGATTAATAAAGGTTTCAGCATCTGGTTATGGTAGCCATCTTGTGCAGAAGCAGTTTGCTCCTCCTGTGGCTGTTAACTTATCTCCCTGGAGGTGTTGGATTCCTTTAGCATTCTTAGTTCCCCATCGTGTCCAGAATCGTGCTAGTTGTACGTTCATCTTATATTGTGTTGTGCAAACATGGGCAGAATTGAATAGTGGACATGATACTGAAATTCCATTGCATGCATGGAAGCAACCTGACTGAATTAAACATGCAGTTAGGGGCGAACCCCCCCAACCCCCATTCATCTCAGATCACACTAGGTATTTTAATAAGCCCCCACATCGAATGATAGGCTGTCATTTTCCTTAACACAAGGTGCCTTCATTGTTGTTATACAACCCCAGATTTAATAAAGTAACATGGTACTATCTGTTAATACCATGGATTTAGCAGCAAAAGCTTTTGCAACATTACATTTACATAACACTAATGTTATATAAAAAAAAACTACAAATAGTAAGGAAAACAAAATCTGACTGTGCCCTATGAGGTATTAATTTTACTATTTTCAGAGTCGTAATGAAGAGCAAATATAGCCTTTTTTATCTGGGCTTCTGTGTCCCACACTACATGATAATCATTGAGTCTTGCTACATCTTATGCCACCTATTTTGTTTTTCTATATGCATTCATTTCATTTTTGCCTTTGGTAATCATTTTGACTAGGGGCAATATCCTACCATTTTTGAAAATAAGTGCATGCTCTTTTCACATAGAATTTAATTATCTATATAGGTATAGATAGATATATAAAACAAAAAAATATATACTTTATTTTAAATATATGTACTGTATAGTCTGACCTCAGTTGGGTCATACGGGAGACACAGGCCCACAAAGTCACAGGACAGGGGATTTGAAAATGATCTGGCTTTTTTGCAATCATCCCATCCCATGAGTATATAGTGAGTTTTTGTGCCAAAGTGCAAATTCTAAGCAGATAGACTTTCGCAATTCTTTTTTTTTTTATCCCACCCTATTTTCATCATAAGTATACACTGAACAATGGGTTTGTAGTCGAGCGGAGAAGTTTAACAAAAAAGACCCTATTTGTAGTTCTCTTCACTGATGTTGAGGTGAGAAGGGCGGCTAAGCAGGGTTGGTGGGTGGGGTGGGGGAGTGCAGCACTGTCCCGGTTTGAGGGATAGACTGGGGGTGAGGTGGGGTCACCGGGGCAGTGTTTCATCTCGACCCCCTCAGCTCCAGCGGAAGGAAACGTGTCGAGGGCGGTCGCCCCCCTCCTTCACAAGTGGCTTGTGGAACTCCCGGCCGGCCCGGGAGTGAATACTGGCCCAGCAGAACTCACAGTAGTACTGCAGGCAGGTGACGTTGGCACAAAAGAAGGGGGCAAATTTCCCCCCACAGCGCCCCCCCTGGCACTCGTCACACATCTGGTCGTCCAGAACATACGGCTTCACCTCCACCTAGAGGAAGATCAAACATCAGATCAATTTGCAAGAAACTGCAGTTAACCCACACGTCCTGAAAGACATTTCTGTTTGTCTAATTTGCCCCTCAGATGATACTGTTGGTGTCGCTGTGACATCCTCAAGTTAAAAAATTGTGTGTTTCTCTATCTGTTCAGATTTTCCTCTCTACTGGTAAAAATCATGTGCTGAAGGATGTTTTCTGGCCACTTTCTGGCACTCTTCAGGTAGCGTAGCAGGTGAATTTCTTTTACAAACATAACCCGTCTCACGTTGCTGAGAGACGGGTTATCCAATCTGCATCTCCATGGAGATGACACAGTGTGCGAACTGGGACTGTTTACTTGCAGAATTCCCTCCATCACAGCCCCACAGTATAATGGAAGTTTTCCTTCAAACCTTGAGCCCTGAGCAGCACTGAACTTTGAGCTACGAGCTCCAGAAACATGACAAAAGTGTCAAAACTCAATTAAATGGCTGTGGTGGGGGCTATATAGACATGTCTGTAGTGTGAAAATCGCATCCCATATCCTTGGAGCTGACTAATCTACCGGCTCAGGTTTGTTGCAGAAGATTTAGACCTAGGGCTTATGTGATTAATTTTGTACCTGGCTTTATTTGACTATGTTTAAGAGTTGGGTAGGGCAGGGCATTGCTCCTGACATATGCAGTTGAAGAATTCATACACAGGCCTGTAGGCTATTGGAGCAGCCCTGCAGTTTACAGGATACATGGATAGCTGCATGTTGCATGAATAAATATGACTGCAGTAATCCAATTCATGGGCATTTTGGGTAATATAGTTATTCTATTTCAGAATTGGCCTACAAATACTTGCACGATTATTTTTATCCAGAGATACAGACACTGTAAAACACATAACTGGAAGATAAACAAACATATTACATAATCAAACAATAACATACATGACAGTGTCATGTAAGAGGACGTTGGGCTTCTTTTGACCTTAAAACTACACACACAACTACAGGAGATTCTCCAACAGCAAACGAGGCGTACCACAATGGACTGAGGTAAAGCAACTATTTTGCCTACCATCAAGACAATTCTACCATTAAGCCCGTTGACAGATAATGTAATAAAAAAATATGGGTAAAAGTGGTGTTGTGGAACCACTGGCTTCACCCACAAGCATGAACTTTACTTCACCCAGACAGAACTTGGGTGTTATATGGCAATCGTTGACCAAATTGTGCTTTGGTGTGTATGGAGAAAAGGGGGAAGGGAGGAAGAAAATAGGGATCGACCAATATATTGAATATATTGAAAGTGCCGATAGGGCCTTTCTACTCAATCTGTAATTGGCTGTATTAGTTCTATCCGACAGCCCCTCTACATATGAAATCCATGTGCTCCCTATAGTCTTGATTGATTGCATGCTCTTCATCTACTCTCCCACTGTAAGGTAAAATTACTGTATTGAAAAACTAAGTAGTTGCCAGAATGACCAATATGTAACCCTTTTTACAAATATTAGTTGCATTTCTTGTACTTGTAACTTGCCCGGGCATGCATGCAATTAAGCAATCTAGCTAGTCACTAGAGGGGATAACTAGATAGCCAATAACCCACAGCTAGCTAGTTGATAATTAATCCTCCTCTCATTTCACTTGAAATAATGTGCCTGGGCACGTTTGCAACAAGTAAGCGAGCAAGTAGCAGATTGCAAAGAAATTGGATAGCTAACAGGCCCATTAACTATTTCCAACAGTAATGAACCCTCTCATTTAATATGGTTTTAACTAAGTAGCAGGACATATAGTCGGGTTGCTGGTTAGGTTATCGTTTGAACCTTCACTACTTAGGCAACAAACCCTTTGATTCACTGTACAAGATGTAACTAGCTAGATCTAACCAACTCCAATTGTACAGTGGGGAGAACAAGTATTTGATACACTGCTGATTTTGCAGGTTTTCCTACTTACAAAGCATGTAAAGGTCTGTATTTTTTATCATAGGCACACTTCAGCTGTGAGAGACGGAATCTAAAACAAAAATCCAGAAAATCACATTGTATGATTTGTATATAATTAATTAGCATTTTATTGCATGACAAAAGTATTTGATACATCAGAAAAGCAGAACTTAATATTTGGTACTGAAACCATTGTTTGCAATTGCAGAGATCATACATTTCCTGTAGTTCTTGACCAGGTTTGCACACACTGCAGCACGGATTTAGGCCCACTCCTCCATACAGACCTTCTCCAGCCTTCTCCAGATACTTCAGGTTTTGGGGCTGTCGCTGAGCAATACGGACTTTCAGCTCCCTCCAAAGATTTTTTATTGGTTTCAGGTCTGGAGACCTTGAGATGCTTCTTACGGGGCCACTCCTTAGTTGCCCTGGCTGTGTGTTTCAGGTCGTTGTCATGCTGAAAGACCCGGCCACGACCAATCTTCAATGCTCTTACTGAGGAAAGGAGGTTGTTGGCCAAGATCTCGTAATACATGGCCCCATCCATCCTCCCCTCAATACGGTGCAGTCATCCTGTCCCCTTTGCAGAAAAGCATCCCCAAAGAATGATGTTTCCACCTCCATGCTTCACGGTTGGGATGGTGTTCTTGGGGTTGTACTCATCCTTCTTCTTCCTCCAAACACGGCAAGTGGAGTTTAGACTAAAAAGCTCTATATTTGTCTCATCAGACCCCATGACCTTCTCCCATTCCTCCTCTGGATCATCCAGATGGTAATTGGCAAACTTCAGACAGGCCTGGACATCCGCTGGCTTGAGCATGGGGACCTTGCATGCGCTGCATTTTTATCCATTACGGCGTAGTGTGTTACTGATGGTTTTCTTTGAGGCTGTGGTCCCAGCTCTCTTCAGGTCATTGACCAGGTCCTGTCGTGTAGTTCTGGGCTGATCCCTCTTGAACTTCTTCCTTTTTCTAATAATTGCGCCAACAGTTGTTGCCTTCTCACCAAGCTGCTTGCCTATTGTCCTGTAGCCGATCCCAGCCTTGTGCAGGTCTACAATTTTATCCCTGATGTCCTTACACAGCTCTCTGGTCTTGGCCATTGTTGAACAGGTGTCTTTTATACAGGTAACAAGTTCAAACAGTTGCAGTTAATGCAGGTAATTAGTGGAGAACAGGATGGCTTCCAAAACAAAAACTAACAGGTCTGTGAGAGACGGAATTCTTACTGGTTGGTAGGTGATCAAATACTTATGTCATGCAATAAAATGCAAATTAATTATTAAAAAATCCTACAATGTTATTTTCTGGATTTTTGTTTTAGATTGTCTCTCACAGAGTAGGAAAGCCTGCAAAAATCTGCAGTGTATCAAATACTTGTTCTCCCCACTGTGTATGTACACTGGTGATATATGACTCGATAAGATGACTCGTAATAATGATCAATATACAGTGCACAGAAAAACGTTTGACAGATGTTGCTCATAAATTGCTGCGTGATGTTCACGCGTGCAGTTGTTGGACATTTGTGATTGACTTGGCAACAGGTCATCGCTAATGAACATAATCGCTAGTTACTATTAGTCAAACTTAGCTCTGGATAAGAGTTACAACCTTTATTTTATGTAAATAGTACAATTAGATTTCATACACATTAGCAAACTTTGAAACGTGCTATTACATTGATATAACACTTTCAAAAAGTATCTTAGAAACTTCATTTCAAGTTAAAAATATTATACCCTAGGGTGCATGGCTTTTACAACTTTTGATATGATACAGAAATCACAACTGGAATCTTAAGGATTCCGCATACTGAAAAAATGCAGTTTAAATAACTTTACCAAAAAGTGTCATAGAAACTTAATTTCAAGCTCAAAATATTCTCCAGTAGGCTGAAAAACTTTTCAACCTTTAATTTAATGTAAATCGTACATAAATCTTACATTTTACATTAAGATTTTGGACAATGTAAATCGTACATTGTCCAAATTCAAATTATTTCAAATTACGCTGGACATCTTTTACAACCTTCAATTTGATCAAAATATTACACTTAGCTTTTATATATACATTTTCAAACTTTGAGAAACACAGTTTTATTGTAATAAGTTTATCAAAAAGTTTAATTTAAACTTCAATCCAAGTTCAAAATATTATACCCAAATAGATTTGGAACATTTTCCACTTACGGGCCTCTTTGCTGGAAATAAAGGATGAGTAAAGAAATGGCTATGATCTTATGGTTAACACAATTTCAACCAACCAATCAAAATGATTTTATAAAGCCCTTTTTTCATCATGAGTTGTCACAAACTGCTTTTACATATACCAGGCCTGAAACCCTAAAGTGCAACCAACAAAAATGTATGTACAGTGGCTATGAAGAACTCCCTACTAGAGTCCAAACTTAGAGAGCAACCAGACTCTGAGGGATGGCCAGTCCTCTTCTGTCTGTGCTGTGAGTAGAATAGAAGGGGGGTATATTCCCTTATGGGCAATATCAATGTATTTGCATGTTCATAACAGTTTCATTTAGCCGTTTAAGAACAAATTCTGATTTGCTATTTCGAATTGGTCTAAGGCATAACATTGCAAGACAAGGGAAAGTTACATGTATACACCATGTAGAGATACAAAAGGTGAGAGAACAGATGAATAAATCATAAACAATTCCAATATAAAATATAGCAATAATATAGCTTTTTCAATGTTAGAAAATTTGTATAAATTTGGGGTGTTATTATTTGATCAAATCAATAGGTTGTAAAAGTCGTTCAACCTACTGTAGAATATTTTGAACTTGGAATGAAGTTTCTATGAGACTTTATGAAAAGGTTATTGCAATATAATTGCGTGTTTCAAAGTTTGAAAATGTGTATAAAATCGAAGTGTATGGATTAGATGAAATTGAAATGTGTAAATGTTGTCCACCATAGGGTATAATATTTTGAAGTTAGAATAAAGTTTCTATGATGCTTTTTGAAAACGTTATTACGATTTATCAAAGTTTGAATATATCGGATAACGGATCGAATCTCGCATAATCGGATTTTGTATGTATCCGTGAAGACTTCTACCTACTCATCAGTTTTAACATGTATGGAACATAGGCGAGCTGTCATTTTTAAGTTACTGAACATTTTTAAATGGCTCTCATTTTAGCATCCATAACTACAACAGCCAATTCTGAAACCGGTGGTGTTCCTGTAGTAAGAACCAGAGTGCCCCTGACTGCAGGAAACACACAGGACTAGCCTATAAATAATTCGGATATGATAGCACTGGTTTTTCATTGCAGCCTAAGATGTGCATGCTCCTTAACTATAGAAACCAAACCTGCAGAGTGATTTTTTTTTTATTGCTGTTTTTCATGGTGATATAGATGGAATTAAGAGCTTGGACAAAAAATGAATTAAATGAATCAGTGATTCAAATGATCCATATCTTTTCAAAGAACTGTACAGAAACATTCAGTTCACTTTAATGGTTTGTAATGCCCATCACTAAGCCATTGACAGTTGCAATCCACCCATATCTTGACAGACAGATAAAGTAGCCACCTGTCTTATTTAGAATTTCTTTCAGTGACCTTCTGTCTGAGGTATAACTGCGTCATGTCAGCTTGGGAAAATAAAAATATTCCTGCACACAGAAAATGGAAATACATTGGCATTATAGTTTATTTTAGGCATGAGATGCTGGAATGGTCATAAAAATCCTTGACTGGACCAAATCATTTTTTCATTTGCTGTGGATTCTTAGTAAAACACACACGCACACAAACAAAATACTGAATGAAGCATTTACCATAACTGTGAAAGTTGAAATGTCCAGTTTATTTTCCCAGTTTCACAAATGTGTGTTAATTAAATTAACGGTTATATCAAATTTCCTGTTTTTATTAGTAAAAATATGAATTAATTTAAACAACGTATTTTGTAATTGTCCTTTATTTTTACTCTTAGGCTTCTACATTTTGAAATTTCATGATATTGATTATTGGCAGTAAATATCTGCCATCAAAAAAAATCCTGTATTGGCCAATCCGTACCTTTTTTTTGGGTAGAGCCTCCTACGGTGTGGCCCCCTAACCAATTACATTCATTCCAAGCTTTTCTTCGCCTCAGCCAAATGGGGTTCTTGAGATGAGATTTCTCCCACACAGTCTATACAGCCTGGGGACTGATGAGGCATCATAGTAGATGAACCTCTAGGATCTATAGGATATTACGTTTAGCCTAGCGTAGCCTCCTAAGTCCCTGGCCGACGACCAGTCTAGATGGGTCACAGTAGACACTGCTCTATAGCGCTAGATCGCTCAAAATAAATCACCAGCAGCGACCTGAAGTTAATGCATGTATAGGGAAGTCCTATAATTAAACCCTCCCTGAGTTTGGGACTTCAAATATATGTCCAGCCTCCAGCAGCCAAAGGCTGATTACACAGTTAACTGTTCCACAGACCTAAGCAGTGCTTGTTGTATTGCAGACTGTGCTGAATCGTCGGTTGGAGACCAGCGTATAATGACAGCTCATATATACATTTACAGAGAGGATGGATGACAGTGAGAGTTCAGATCCACAAAAGCACCACACATAGGATGTTTTGCAAGTCTTGCAAGGGCTGAAAAACATGTTTTTTGTTAGTTTTTTCCATTAAAGTAATTTTTAGCCAACACTTACCCAGAGCAAAAGTGGTTAGTTTAAGCCGTTTGAGCATAGGTTTTCATTCTTTTTCAACCTTGCCATGTCTGGGAATCAAACCCAGAACTTTTGTGTAGCAAGCACCATGCTCTTTAGGGTTTTAGCCTGGGTATCCCTATAAGCACTCTGTGAAAACTGCTGATGTTAAAGGGCTTCATGAAATACATCTGACTGATTGCTTTAACCACTCAACTATGACCACAAAGTTAACGCCAGGGTCAGGTCAATTTGTTCTGAGTTAAACTGAAGACAGCAGTTTCTGGCTGCCGGTTTCTGTTTGGTACTTAATGAATACTACCCTTTGGACTACTTTAAATTGTTCGATTGGAAAAGCTCCCATTTCCTGTTACAAAACACTTTCTGGTGCGAACATTATGAACACAAACCAATCATTCATCTTCTAACAATATCAACCTCTTATCCTGGTTAGAGGGTAGCTGCTGAAGCAGTGGTGACATATGGACAAATATTAATAAAACAGGTATTGGTAGACTCACTCGTTTGTCAATGTCATTATGCTGCAGCTGAACGAATCGAGCACTGATGGCGGCAATGTAGCTCTGCTGATTGGAGAAGGCCACACGGCCCGCCCCCTTAGGGTACTTTAGCTCCGGATCAGTGTCGATACCGGCGTAGCACACACCCCCATAGAGCCTGTCCATGATCATAGCTAGTTCCACTTGGAGAGGAGATAGAGAGACATACAGAAAGAAAAGACAAAACAAAGGGTTAAATAGAGATGTGAAAGAAAGTTATGACGAAGTTTGTCTAAAAAGTGAATATTTTTAGGCAAGACAAATTGATTTGACATTGGAAATGTATTATTCTTAGCAAAAAGCCAATTACAGTCTTGAGTGTTGTTTAAAATAACCTTCTTTAACTGTGATATAATAAGCATTGGCCAGGGTGCAGTCTGTGCCAATCAACTAGCCAATCCACCCACCTAACCTCTGATCTACATCCGTGCTGACCAACCTCCTACCTGCGCGTAGAGGCCGGGGCACACCCCCCACAAAGATGGTCTTGCGGGGATCCAGTGGCTGGGAGCCGTCCATAACAAAGTCGCTGTCACTCAGGTTCCAGGGGCGGATCTGGACCTGGATGTACATCATTAGAAGACATGGCCAATAAGAAATTCACACTATTGTGCCCAACTGGAACACACAGCCTCAGGACCCAATTACAGCAACCATTCCTTGAACCAGATCGTCACGGTCATCTTGACATGTTATAAAAAGATACTAAGTCAGAGCTTAAAACTTCAACAGTTACTTACAGGCTTGTCCTTGATAGTGGGGCTGGAGACACATAGGTAGAGCTTGCCATCCTCCTCCATGCAGGCGTCAATCAGGGCCTGGACAGATGTCTCTTCTTGGAACAGCAAGAAGGCATAGCCTAGGAGAACAGACAGGGAAGCGTGTTTGGACTAGAGAAACACAAATCCACATTCAATGGAGGTGCACTGCAAGCTGTCTTATCTAGTTATGAACATGTGAGGGACCAGTTCAGTGCCCAGCTCAAGTTAACAGTGGCTTTTGAAATCAATCTGTACCAAGGACAACAGTCTCTCTTGAGAGGCCCTCATAGATTCATTTTCAGGGAAAGTCTAAGAGGGTGAAGATAGACAGTTCTTTTCATGAGCCTATTGATATTCTCTGAGCATCTCCTCTTACAGACAATTTTGCATGAGGTTTGATTCGGGTCACTTCAGCAGACTTTCAGAAGACCACATTGCACACCAAGTACCTCGCAGCCTGAAAGCTCACACGGCTAAAAAGCAAGTTGGTTTTGTTGCACTTCACACAAAAAAAGACCCATGAAAGATTTATCAACCTAATACTGTCCTAATCTTTTTGGAAAGTTTGGGACAGAGATTTGCTTCTTTGGGATGATTAGGTCTGGCTTTGTGGCAGAGTGTGCTTGAGACAGAGAAAGAGCTTGAGTGAAAGAGGCACACAGGAGAAAAAAGAGAAGCAGAGAGAGAGAGACGCAAAAGGAGAGGCGAAGAGAGAAGCAGTCAATGAGAGAGGTAGGGTGAGTGTGGCAGTGTGCAAGACGCAGAGGGGAGCAGATAGACAGACAAGTAGGGGAAGGGGGAGAGACACAGAGAGTCTAGGACTTGTCAGTGTGCATTATTCAATCATCTATTATGGATAGAGAAGGGAGAGTTGGCATAGGGTCAAGGCTATTCTTTCAGTAAGACTTGGCTAGTTAGCTAAGTTTATGCTTCTATAGATGAGAGATGGAAGTTTGCTAGCTTCAGTAGAGCTGTTGTAAAACGGCAGGGGCCAACCTCCCTAATATCAACGGTAAGTTTCTGTAAGGGAAGTAATATCAATTGCATCAACAGTAAAAGACTGAAGAGAACAAAAAGACAAAATAAGTTATATTAAAGAGCTTTAGGACATTTGCGACAAAAATAGCACCCAGCACAGCCATACATTTAACATACATAATGTTTCTGCCTCTGATGCAAGATTTGATACATCCTAGGACAGCAGTTAACGTGTTTTCCTCAGAACCGTGGGGAAGTGTGACGTGTTGTGAGAACCTGAGTAGGTGAGCGCAGTCTGGACAGAGAAATAGGGAGGGTGGATGATTAAAAGATGGAGGAATATATGGGTGATGATGAATGGATGACTGATGGACATGTGAACACATGGATGGATGATGGATGGAGAGATGGATGATTAATGGATGGATAGTTAGAGAAATATATGGATAATGATGGACGATATACGGATGGGGGATAGATATACGGCTTGATGGATGATGGATCGGTAGACGGAACTACATGCAGAAACAGAATAGCTCTGCAATGCTCTGTCAGACGGGCTGCTTGTCAGTATGTGTCAGCTGCTACTTTTAGATCCATACACCGAAAACAGCAAGCCCAGACAGGTAAAAGGGGAACAGAGAAATGTGCGACTGTCATCCTTCACAATCTTCAGAGGGACTGGTGATGCAGAAGAGAGGTGGAGTGAGTAAAGACACTGATGTATCACATTCAGTGAACTGTGTGTGTGTGTGTGTGTGTGTGTGTGTGTGTGTGTGTGTGTGTGTGTGTGTGTGTGTGTGTGTGTGTGTG